>CM064507.1:3400983-3465268 GCA_032716605.1 Paralithodes platypus
AAACCCTTCTTCCCCTGGGTGGGCCCCGGTCTTTCCAAACAAGAGGAGGAGGATGATAATCTAGCGTCTCGACGTTTGAAAGGATCTCTATCCGCAAACACATAAGCCCTAGCAGCAGTACGTGACCGAGGCACATAGACCTTCTGTTTAGACACGCTTGCTTTGTCCGCAGCCCTCAGTGAGTAATCAGTGCCACAACAGGGTCACCCTGACCCTGACCGTCCCAAACAACCGAAGGCTATTTGCAGGAGGCTGGGTCAGATGGAGTTGGTGAGCAAGCGGTGTGTGCATCCGAAGACGCATCCCCTGTTCACCTGAGCTAGGTGCAGGAACTGGAACCCCAGAAAGGCTGTCTTTATCAACCACCAACGTTGATGCCAAATCATCCTGAGACCCCTCGTGAGGAGCACTCTGTGAGCCCTCGTGAGGCACGCTTGTTTGAACTTTAAAAGGAGGGGTCTCCTCCAAAGACTCCTCGCTCCTCACCCGCTTGAGGTTGGCAATCTCAACCTCCATCTCTACGCTAGTACTTGCTAAATCGGAATTATGACCTGCCACAGAGCTTGTCACATAAGGAGGTTGCACAATGACAGAGGGACCATCACCCTCAGGTACAGGTAGCGAGGGAGGGCCCACAGGTAGGGGGACAACAGGAGTCACAGACTTCCCACGAGGAGGACCAGGAAGACACTTGGTAACAGAAGAGACTCGCGAAGGTACTAGGGTCAGAAGACCTCGTCATGGCTCACAGAAGGAACATTATGCACAAGTGCAGCTGGCTTGGACTTTGAGAGGAGAGATCAGAGCGAAACACCAGAGCGAACAAACATAGATGACACACGATCTTTAGCTTCAGCAAAGCTCAGTTTCTCTTTCGCACGTAGATACAATATCTCTTGTTCAAATCTATATCGATCGCGGAGACTTGGATGAAGCAGCGTGTCCACCACCACAATTCACGCAGGATACCGAACCTGGACAGTCCATACCCTCATGTACCGAACACCCACAGGAGACGTACACAGACGGTAGTCCCTGGGCAAGTCATCGGCAGGAACGCCTGATATGCTCAAAACGCTGGCAATGGAAACAATGTCGCGGTTGCGGAACATAAAGCTTGACCCTGTAACGATACCAGGTATCACCAGAAGGTCGGGAAGGTCTAATAGATCAAACGTGAGGATTAGGGTCGGTGTTGGGACAACCTCACCATCAACCCTCATTATAATACAGTCAACTTTGATAACATGTTATGAAGCCAATTCTTATTGGAGGCACACCTCGTCATACAGAACTGGCTCTTTTGCATAAACAACTCCGCGAGAGTAATTGAGCGTACAATGTGGAGAACACCCAACCGGCTGGCCCGCAAGTGATGTCATGGCCAGAAGGCAAGCACTCTGCTCCTCATCTGCTACCTCAAATAGTAGGCTACCATCAACTTGCGGAACCACCTTCGGAGAAAGGACCACAGGTACGAACTAAATCTCTGAGTTTTGAAAATGTCTTGACGTCGCAGATCTAATTCCTCGGGGGCACGAACCACCGCAAACTTAGTAAAGGGAACTTGTAAACTTGGCTCAGGAAGGGACCCAACAGCTCTCGGAGGACGACGGGACCTACTTGATGGAGGCTTTTGCGTCCTGCCTGCCTGGAAAGGTTGCATAGTAACCACAAGAGAAGGGGGAGGATCAGGAGGGGAAATCGAAGATTGCCAGTTGTCAACAGTCAAAGGCAGGTTAGAAGCAATAATACGAAAATGCAAAATTCACTGCAGCCGGTCCCGTATCCACCACGGAGCCACATTTAGGGGACAAGACAAAATTGCCCCAGGGATCCAGCCAGAGCATACGCCAGGGAAGAAAGGTGTCATGAAGGTGCCTCCGTCCGTCAAGTTCGGCACAACACCTAGCTCCCCGGCTTGGCGTAAAGGGGCCACAGATGTGACCCCAGTTCTACGGGAATGAGCAGTAGCCACCCACAAACTCCTTCCAACAAAACCGAAGAATAGCCAAAACAGAACTCCAAAGTATGACAAATCATCATCAGGAAAACATGGTTGAGAAGGATGACACCACTGGAAGGCCCCACTCTTACCAGTGATGAAGGGGGAGCACTGTCTTGGTCCACGAGGCCGATGAAACCCGAACCCTAAAAAGATAGGTAATCTACCCAAATAGGTGGGACCATCGGCCACGCTTCAAGCCCCGCCACCGCTCGGCGGGGTCTTACTGTATAAAAGTATAGTTCATATTCATAAATGCTCTACTATACAGCAGTTGTACTTTTACTTAGCATTGATATTATAATTGTTATAGCACTTGTTAATCGAAAATCAACAGCACATTTCGCACCCACGTTTGTATGATGCTTACAGTGCAAATTGTTTCATGATTCACATTAAATTACCTACATTCAATGACTGTTCTGATTATAATTTGTTTTTCACGCCCTCCAAAATTAATTATAATAAAACAAAAACATTAACCCTTAATTAGCGGCGAGCAACATAAGTCGAGTTAAATAAAGCTGGACTATGTGGCGGCGCTCGACATAACTCGAGTGGCAATTTCAGCACGTAATGTGGCTGAGAGAGAGAGACAAGTGGTGGCAGGAGACTAGCGAGCGTATGACTGCTCCAGACCACCGCGGCGAACCTACTGACACAAATCTCAGCTCCCTCCTCCCTCTCTCACTCGCTACATACTCAATTATGTACTGAAAGTACCGAATTACCTGCTTTTTGCACTCGCGTTGCACGGTTATTGCAAGAAAACTATCCATCATACAAGGATCGGTATGGTGTCATTCGAAAGCTCTGTTTATGCCCTTTCAGGGATAGGTACTTGTTTTACGTTCTGGGTCTTATTTAGGCATGAAAATGATCACGTAAACAGCCCTATTTTGGCTAAAAACACCCCGCTGTGCGGTACACATAAATAAACCGCATAGGCCGCTCGTAAGGTGTTAAAAGAAAAAAATCCAAAGAAGTAAGAAGAAACAAGTACCTGTACACAATTTAATTTAAGATCCCCTGGTGGCCACTTCTGATTCGCCAGAGCTACGACTGTCGATATCAACAATACTCAACAGCACCTAGGATATGTACAATGTATTATGATTTCTTGTGATTTAACAGTATGTCATGTTTTTATTATACAGTATATGCCTACACTAAGTAATTATACAGTTTAGTATACTTTTATACTTTTAAGTATCTGGGCAGTGTGTTGAGTAAAGATGGGACTATGGATGAAGAAGTGCAGGAGAGGGTACAACAGGGGAAGTGGGTTGTAGGAACGCTAAAACAAGAAATAGGGTGGTCAGTATGGAAGTGAAGAAGTCCTTGCATGACAGTGTGGTAATCCCGACACTGACTTACGGAAGCGAAGCATGGACGTTGGTTGAGAGACTCAGACCAAGAGTGAGAGCAGTGGAAATGAATTACTTAAGAAGTGCGTGCGGAGTTACGTGGAGGGATAGACAGACTAATGAGGAAGTAAGAAGATGTGGTGTGGAGGTAGATGTGCTGGAAAGTGTGAAAAGGAACAACTTGAGATGGTTCGGCCATATGGAACATACGGAAAGCGAGAGAATGACTAAGAGGGTGTACGAGAGCGAGGTAGAGGTACAGAGAGGGAGAGGTAGACCGAAAGAGAGGTGGAAAGATGGAGTGAGGAAGTATATGAACGAAGGCGGTGCTGGTTGGGGGGAGGGGCGTCGACTGACTGGGGACAGAGGTGCATGGGGGCGGTTCGTTCGTGGCCACCCCTTCGGGGATCACGGCGTTGGGCAATAGATATATAGTATACTGTAGTAGTCATGGAAATATCCATATGCAGCAGATAATGACTACAAACATAAATATAAGCTGATTAATTGTCAAACAAAAAGGCACGAAAACACCTGCTGACTTTGTATTATACATAATATACATTATTTATGAGTATTGTTGACTTTAAAATGTAATAACAACAGCATGCAGAGATTATAGTATGTGTTTGCTTCAGAAATTTCAACAGAAGGCATATGACAAAGACTTGGTGAAGGAGAGGGAGGGTGGAGAGCTCTGTGATGTCCATGTTGCCAACAAATTATAATGTAAGTGGTATCCGAAAAACTGAATATATAAAGTCGTCACCAGTACCAGTCTCGGATAGTGATGTGTGTAGTGTGCATGTTTTCTATAGGCAAAAATGGTGCCACAAACTAGATTGTACTTATTTATGTATAGGTAAACATAAGAATATATTGCTTATCAGTTGTGTATACGTGAGTGCGTATGTGTGTGTCTTTTTGTGCAAATCCAAATTACACAATATGATTACAATTATGCATGGTAAGTATAGAGCTGCAAATAGATACGTTTTTATTATATGATTGCACAATAAAGACATTAATGCACGCAGATACACAACTATGGTGTGCATGTATAGATACATACATGCATATAATTTTAGTCAGTTCCAAGCACGACACTACCATTAATATTTTGATAAACTAATCATTAACTATTGACAAATGCTTCCTTCGTTGTGGCTCAGATTAAATACATAGTTATACATTGAGTCACCCAGACTGGGTAAGTGTATCCCTTCAGTCCATGTTCATCTTTCAGCATTATTGATGTTACATGGAAACTACGTAAATTGTAAATATGTATGTGCATGGATACACACGTAATTATCTTTACATACACGGAATAATTATTTGCCCATTAGATTATTCACTCAATACAAATATTCATACTTGTTTAGGTGCTGCAATATTTAAACCTTAGTTTCCTATTCAAATCTCAAGTTGACAGGATATGTAATCCATCTATCTATCTATCTATTACCTGACGCCGTGATCCTCGAAGGTGTGGCCACGAACGAACCGCCCTCATGCACCTCTATCCCCAGTCAGTCGACGCCCCTCCCCCCAACCAGCACCGCCTTCGTTCATGTACTTCCTCACTACATCCTTCCACCTCTCATTCGGTCTACCTCTCCCTCTCTGTCCCTCCACCTCGCTCTCGTACACCCTCTTAGTCATTCTCTCGCTTTCCATATGTTCCATATGGCCGAACCATCTCAAGTTGTTCCTTTTCACACTTTCCAGCACATCTACCTCCACACCACACCTCCTTCTTACTTCCTCATTAGTCTGTCTATCCCTCCATGTAAACTCCGCACGCACTCCTTAAGTAATTCATTTCCACTGCTCTCACTCTTGGTCTGAGTCTCTCAACCATCGTCCATGCTTCGCTTCCGTAAGTCAGTGTCGGGATTACCACACTGTCATGCAAGGACTTCTTCACTTCCATACTGACCACCCTATTTCTTGTTACTGCTTTTAGCGTTCCTACAACCCTCTTCCCCTGTTGTACCCTCTCCCGAACTTCTTCATCCATAGTCCCATCTTTACTCAACACACTGCCCAGATACTTAAAAGAGTTGACGATCTCCATAGCCTGACCATTCAGCTTCACCTCACACTCTGTGACTTCACCCCTTTCGAAGACCATAACCTTGCTCTTCCCCGCATTTACCTTCAAATTCCGTTTTTCGCACACTATTCCAAACTCATTTACCAGACCCTGCAACTCCCATTCATTATCACTCATCAGAACTGTATCATCCACAAACAGCAGTATAGGTAGCTTCCACTCAATTCCCTCCCTTTTCAGAGATACACCAACGCCACTAACATTCCACGTAGCCATTCTCAGAATGTCCGAAGGAATGTCCTTAGTCGGTCGTGGGTCGTCAACGTAGGTTCCGTCCGCATCTGAGGCTGTTCGTTTGTTTTTCTTTGCTTAGATATTTTTTCCGAGTGGGGGTCGCAAGCCCACCGACCCAACCTCTTTAGTCGCCTCTTACGACACGCAGAAGGCACGTGGGGCATATGCTATTCCCTAACCCCCAGGGGGGGTGTAATAGTCAGCTCCGATGCCTTCTTAATCGTTTAAAACGGGAACAAAAATCGGGAATAGTACTGCAAATTACAAACTGTAAGTGAAATTCCACTAGCCTGAGTTAATTAATTGTACTGACAAAGTAAGAAGCCAGAGTTGTATTACCAACTCAGTTTCCTTGGTGTAGCGTTATATCTGGGAATTAATAATGTATTCTTTCAACGACTCCTGCCCATAAGCATTAGCCTAAATAAGAATGCCTGTTGTAATAATATCCTAGTTTATTTCAATATATTCCCGATACACCAATATAAATATTCCTCTTACATTTATATTTCCTCACAAACATAGAATTTACTCTGCCCCATTGCAAATTTTACCTCGTGATTGATGTATTTCCCAAGCCATAGCAAACCTGTTTGCATTCGTCGAAAAATATGAAAAAATTCTTTCTTTACCCGGCCACTCCCAACCCTCCCTCTTTACCTCACACTATATATGTTTATCTTTACCTCACACTATATATGTTTATCTTTACCTCACACTATATATGTTTATCTTTACCTCACACTATATATGTTTATCTTTACCTCACACTATATGTTTATCTTTACCTCACACTATATATGTTTATCTTTACCTCACACTATATATATTTATCTTTACCTCACACTATATATGTTTATTTTTACCTCACACTATATATATTTATCTTTACCTCACACTATATATGTTTATCTTTACCTCACACTATATATGTTTATCTTTACCTCACACTATATATGTTTATCTTTACCTCACACTATATATGTTTATCTTTACCTCACACTATATATGTTTATCTTTACCTCACACTATATATGTTTATCTTTACCTCACACTATATGTTTATCTTTACCTCACACTATATATGTTTATCTTTACCTCACACTATATATTTATCTTTACCTCACACTATATATGTTTATTTTTACCTCACACTATATATTTATCTTTACCTCACACTATATATGTTTATCTTTACCTCACACTATATATGTTTATCTTTACCTCACACTATATATGTTTATCTTTACCTCACACTATATATGTTATCTTTACCACACTATATATGTTTATCTTTACCTCACACTATATATGTTTATCTTTACCTCACACTATATATGTTTATCTTTACCTCACACTATATATGTTTATCTTTACCTCACACTATATATGTTTATCTTTACCTCACACTATATGTTTATCTTTACCTCACACTATATATATTTATCTTTACCTCACACTATATATGTTTATCTTTACCTCACACTATATATGTTTATCTTTACCTCACACTATATATATTTATCTTTACCTCACACTATATATGTTTATTTTTACCTCACACTATATATATTATCTTTACCTCACACTATATGTTTATCTTTACCTCACACTATATGTTTATCTTTACCTCACACTATATATGTTTTATCTTTACCTCACACTATATATGTTTATCTTTACCTCACACTATATATGTTTATCTTTACCTCACACTATATATGTTTATCTTTACCTCACACTATATATGTTTATCTTTACCTCACACTATATATGTTTATCTTTACCTCACACTATATATGTTTATCTTTACCTCACACTATATATGTTTATCTTTACCTCACACTATATATATTTATCTTTACCTCACACTATATATGTTTATCTTTACCTCACACTATATATGTTTATCTTTACCTCACACTATATATATTTATCGCTTGACATTCTCTACTACACCACCTCAAGTGCACTCTTAACCCCTTCTGTACCGGTGCCGTTCTTTTAGCTATATTATGGCTACTATCAGACGATTATATTCCGTTTCAAAAGGTCCTCCAGTAAAGGATTTCAACGATCTTATTTAACCATTATTACTACCACAGATACGTATTACACTGCTCAAAATCCTCTAAATATAGCTAGAATAAAATGAAAAGGACGTCGCCGCTACAAAAGAGGTTAAGGGGGTATTACATGGGATACTTATCGTCAATTTCCAATGATCAATAAGTTTCGGCAACATTCCTGAGACAGTCTGATCTACTATTGGAACTAGACTGAAGATGAACTCGGGTGACATAAATTATGTACAAAGATTCTCTCAAAAGCTGCCAGACAAGCATTGATGATTGAGGTAAAAATCGCTTGTGTGATACCAGCTTTTGGCTCTCCTTTTGTTATACCTCTTCCCCCAGCATTTCTCTCCACAAGACCCCTACTAACAGATCAGTCAAGCTTGGGCATATTTATGTCACTGGTAGCATTAACCTCTTTTTAATCTCAAATATATCCATAACCATACTAAATATTCGGCATCACTGTTACAGGAGCTGTAGTGTGTTATTTTAATAAAATTTTGCATGACCTTTGAACCCCTTCTGTACCAGCGATGTCTTTTTAGTTTTTGTTCTACCTATATTTACATGATTTTCTGCAGCTTAAGAAGGATCTATAGCAGTATAGAGGGTTAAGTGAGATAGTCCAAAGCCTGTTAGTTGCTGGAGGCCCTTTTTAAACTGAAGAAAATCGTCTAATAGTAGCAAGAATATAATTCAAAAGACGTGGCCAGTATAGATGGGATTCATAAAGTATCACCCACTTGTGTGATGATTGCGGTGCCATAATGACGTCCAAAGAGATAACATACCTGATCTATCTTAATACAGGAACACTGATTTTTGCCATTTCTTAGCATTCACGAATATTCATTAGTTGTGTGGGTGGGTGTGTGTGTGTGATGGAGAGACACAAACCAAGAGTGAGAGGGGTGGAAACCAATTACTTGAGAAGTGCGTGCAGAGTTACATGGAGGGATAGACAGACGAATGAGGAAGTACAAAAGCGGTGTGGTGTGGATGTAGATTTGCTGGAAAGTTTGAAAAGGAACACCTTCAGATGGTTTGGCCATGTGGAATGTATGGTAAGCAAGAACAATGACTGAGAGAGTGTACAAGAGTGAAGTGGAAGGACAGAGAGGGAGAGGCAGACCAAGAGAGAAGTGCAAGGATAGAGTTAACAAGTATATGCATGAAAGCGGTGTTGGATGGGAAGAGGGACGTAGGCATGACCCACCCCACCCCCCTGCGTAAAACCTACTCTGGCAATCCCTTAGTATGCATGCCAAGTATGGGCGCTCCATCTTGAAAACTGAGGGAGTTGTGGGGGACTGCCCCCCTTCCCACACACACTTAAAACCTATTAAGGCACCCTCTTAGTATGCATGCCAAGTATGGGCTCTCCATCTGGAAAACTGAGGGGGTAGGGGGTTTTGCCCCCCACTCCAACCCCCTGCTTAAAACCTATTCTGACACCCCATTAGCATACATGCCAAGTATGGGCTCTCCATCTTGAAAACTGAGGAAGTTGTCTAGCCTTACTCGTAATTAGTTTAATTTTGAATAAATAACAGATTAAAATAATAGACCAAATGTAACCCCTTACTTATTATGATATACTGTAGGTACAACATACTATGGTTGTTGTTGTTGCTGTTCCCTAAGCTGCCTGGCCGAACAGCCCCGAGTCTTTAAGGATGGCCATGGCCACGATCGGGCTTTCCCACAGAGCTCTCAAGGAGTGTAGCTTGTGTTGTTGGCGTAAGTGGTTGTGTGTGGTTGTGTATGATGTGTTAAATGGTATGGGGTGTTGTGTTACATCCCGGGCAGGTGTATACGACGGAGTTATCCAGTCTCTTCTGATAGCTCAGAAGAGCTGGATGGTGTCCGCATCTCAGCCTGGCCAGGTGGACTCTGTCCTCGCGAGGAAGGGAGGATTCAGAAGGATGTATTTTACCTGCAGCTGCGTGTTGTCTATGAGTGATTGGATGGAATGGCGAGAAAGATGAGTGTGGATGTGCTTTTGGAAGCTGGTTTTGGGTGGGCAAGGAGGGAGAGAAGACAGTATTTGTGTGTGATACACAAAATGTAGAAAGGCTGTGACGAGACGTTAAAGAATATATTAAACGTCCTGGTATCCGTCCCCAATATCTGTCCCAAAGCACATACGACCTCCATCTTCGGGCTCCATCTTCAAACTGAGCCGTGCCCCCGGCTCGGCGAGGGGCCTGACGTAATGACTGAAAGACTGTGTGATTGGTTGATAATTTGATGGAAGGCTGTGATTGGTTCCATGAGTGACGGGAAGCATTGTGATTGGTTCATGCTATGGTTCATATTTCCTAAAAAGACCGCTAGGTGTAGTGACGTTCGACTGAGAGGTTGTGGGTAGGAGCTCCCGAAGGACGGCCATTGTGTATTATTGCGGCGCGGCCATCGACAGGGAGGGATATTTTACAGTTTCTTGTATTTCACTTATAGTGAATTTGCGACGGTAATTACATGTACACCAACAAAGTCTCGTTCATGAAATTGATAACACACTAATAATCATCGATGGGGCCTGTAACTGGTTGCACCAGTCATGTAATGTGTTGAGATAGGGTTGAAGGAGACCTGTTGCTGTGTCTAGGTCTTGTTGTGTGCATGTGAGTGTTATGTCGTCTGCGTAGGAGGCTATGTTTATTTGGGGTGTATTGGGTGTATTTATATCATGCATGTACAGATTGAAGAGTGCGGGCGATAGGACGGATCCTTGTGGAACTCCGTTTGGGAAATTTCTAATGCTAGATGACTGAGTGGCAAAAGATATGTATGCACATCTGCCTGCTAGGAAGTTGGCCAGCCACCTTTTTGTGTTGTTGTGCATGTTTGTGTCGTAGATTTTGTTTGTTAGGTTGTGATGGGGGATGGCATCGAAGGCTTTACTAATGTCGAGTGTGGCAAGTAGTGATCTGTGTGATGGTCTGGCTGAGTTGATGCCGTCAAAAGCTGT
Organism: Paralithodes platypus; assembly: GCA_032716605.1. Classification (NCBI taxonomy): domain Eukaryota; kingdom Metazoa; phylum Arthropoda; class Malacostraca; order Decapoda; family Lithodidae; genus Paralithodes; species Paralithodes platypus. The sequence continues at coordinate 3,411,761 of CM064507.1, forward strand.
TTGTGTAAGGTCTGTAAGAAGAGTGTTTGTGGAGTGCAGTGGCCTGAAGCCATGTTGTGTAGGAGCTAGGGGTAGGGCGTGTGCAATCAGTTGTAGTAGAAGGCATTCTATGACTTTGGAGGGGGTGCAAAGGAGTGTGATAGGGTGGTGTGAGGAGGGTAGCATGGGGTCTTTGTTGGGTTTGGGGAATGTGATAATGATACCATGCTTCCAGATGTCTGGTAATGTGTTGTGTGAACAACTGTAGTTTGATATGTTAGTGAGTGCTTGTATGCCTTGTGGTCCCATGTGCCTGAGGTGTATGTTGCTTATGTTGTCTAGGCCACAGGCGGGTGAGTGCTTGAGATTGTTGATGATGTGCTTTGTCTGGTAGTTGGTGAAGGGTGCATAATCAGGGTCTGTGGGGAATTGTCTCTTACGTCGGATGACACGTCGATCGTCTTTAGGGGGTTTTAGGTGGCTGACACGAGAGAAGTGATTAATGAGAGTGTTTGCTTGTTGTTTACATGAAGGAGTAGAGTCTGTTGTTGTGATTGCAGCATGTGATTGTGTTGTGTTACTGTTGGAAAGTGTGATGCTGTTTAGTGTTTTGTAGAGTTTTTTGGGGTTTGTTTTGTGATGAAGTGTTTGTAGGAAGTTATTCTAATGTAGTGTTTGTTGTTCTTGTATTTTGTTGTTAATCTGGGTGTTGAGTGCTTGGATTTGTTGTGTGATGTCTTGTATGTAGGGTGCTGGGAGTGTTTCAGTGTGTTGCGTTGTCTGATGAGGTTTTGAATTTCTGGTGAGAAGTTTGGGTTGTGCCTTTTTCTGTTACCTCTTGGAATGTGTTTCTTGTCAGCGTTTTGGATAGCTGTGTTGATTATTTGGACAGCATTGTTGATGTTAGTGATGGGTGCGCTGTTTAGGGTTTCAAAGTGTTGTTCTGTCTCATTTGTGAAAGCTTCCCAGTTAGCTCTTTTATAATTGGTGTAAGTGTGTCTGTGGCTAGCTGAGGTGAGTCTGGTTTTGGTGGTGACAATGATCGGGAGGTGGTCGGAGCCTAAGATTTTAAGCAACCTCCAGGATATTGTGGGGGCGAGTTCTGGGGAGCAAAAGGTGATATCTGGAGATGATGGGTCGTAAAGGACTTGCTGGAGAGTATGGGTATGTTGATGGATGTCATTGAGGATGAAGAGGTTATATGATTGGCGTTGTAGAACCAGCCCTCTGTCTGTGTCCGGGTTGTCGACAAACCAGGCCGACGTCTTGGCGTTGAAGTAATTACCCAGGATGATGTGTGGGGTGTTTGTGAATTGTTGTAGTTGTGGTCTGAATTCGTTGGGTACTGTAGGGGATGTTTGGAGAGGGATGTATGTGTTTATGATGGTTATGTTGGAATTGTTGCCAGTGTGTATTTAAATGGATTGTATTTCTGTTGTGTTATCATTTGGGGGGAGGAGGGATTTGGTATGTGCACTGGTAACTATATATGTTATTTCATTGTGTACCAGGGTGATGAGGCCACCGCCACCGCCGACGGCCCGGTCTTGTCTGATGGTGGTGAAATCTTTGAATGTATGTGTTTTATGTGTTGTGCGGAGTTTTGTTTCTTGTAAGATGGCAATGTGTATGTTGTGTTGTTTGATGAAGTGTGAGACTTTGTGTTTCTTTGTGTTGATGCGATCTATGTGTATTTGAAGAATGTTAATGTTGTGTGCGCAGTGTATGTTGGGTGCTGCTGCACGAAGATGGGGTGGGGGTGAGGGAAGGGGTGATTGTGGGGGTGGGGGTGGGGAGGATTGAGATGGGGGAGGTGGTGGTGGGGGTGGGGTTTGGTGTACAGGAGATGAGGGTAGGAATGGGTTAGGTTGGGGTGTGGTGTGTGAAGTTGAGGCTGTTTTTTTTTTTTTTTTTTTTTTTTCCCTATGTGAATGAGGGAGAGAAAAGGCAGAACTGCCTCAGCAAGTGCCTCCCCCAGATTTCAAAGAGTGACAGGGCCGAAATCAAGGGACGTTCGAGCTAAAAATGCCTGGACACACAGAGTTTGAAGCAATTTAAGTCATAGGAAGAGGGAAGAGCTCAGCAGTTTAATAGAAGAAAGTCAGAGAATAGCGTTTCACTCTTGGGTTCGACAGTTGCACAGAGTAGGGGTGGGATTGTGTTGCAAGGCGGGTACTATGTACCCTACGTAGAGTAGGTGGTATACACTGGGAAAGCTCCGAGGAACACTGATTATTGTAGTAGCGGTAGAATAGCGAGAGAGATGCAACATTGCGGTGAAGAGAGAGAGAGATTGCAGAGAGTTAGTGAGTGGACGGTAGTTAATGATACGGAAGGCTTTCCTTTCTACTTTGTCTAGGAGTGCGATGTGAGAGGATCCTCCCCACATATGTGAACAATACTCAATACAAGGACGCACTGTGCCCCTGTACAGAGCAAGAAGCAGCGCAGGGGTAAAGAACCCCTTGAGGCGGTTGAGCACACCCAGCTTCTGGGCGGTTGCCTTAGCGAGACTGGTAATATGGCCTTTCCAAGTGAGAGCAGAAGAAAAAGAGACCCCGAGAACATTGAGAGAAGATGAAGGGTTGACATTTGTATTGTTGAAGAATAAGGGATAGTCCTCTGGAGGTTCCTGACGGGTAGTAAGATGGATAAATTGAGTTTTGGAAGCATTAAATACAACAAGGTTCTCTCTACCCCAATTGGAAATAGTAGCTAGATCAAAAGATAAGCGTTTTATAGCTTCATTACGTTTGTTTTTGAGGGACTGCTGGCTGGGGCGTTCTGAAAAATTAATTGAGTGGTGTAAGGTAGAGTCGTCTGCATATGAATGGATGGGACTGGTTGTACAGTTAAGAAGATCATTTATGAAAATTAGAAAGAGAATAGGAGATAGGACAGAACCCTGAGGAACACCGGAGTTGATAGGATGAGGAAATGTGCGATGGCCGTCCACAACCGCTGCTATGGAACGGCCGGAAAGGAAATTAGAGACAAAGGCACAGATGGAGGGACAGAAACCGAAGGAGGGCAGTTTGGAAATTAAAGATTTGTGCCAGATTCTATCGAAGGCCTTCGATATGTCTAGTGCAACAAAAAAAGTCTCACCGAAATCCAGAAAGTTGGATGACCGGGAGTTAGTAAGATATGAAAGAAGATCACCAGTAGAGCGACCCTTAAGGAAGCCATACTGGCGATCTGAGAGCAGATTATGAGAAGAGAAATGCTTAAGAAATTTGGAAGCAAGAATAGTTTCAAAAACTTTAGATATACAAGAGATGAGCGCAATTGGACGATAGTTGGAGGGTTGGGAGCGGTCACCCTTCTTTGGGAGAGGTTGAATGAGAGCAAACTTCCAGCAAGAAGGAAAGACGTTAGAGGAGAGACAGAGACGAAAGAATTTGCCTAGGCAGGGGGTCAGCACGGAAGCACAGTTTTTAAGTACAACAGGAGGAACACCGTCCAGACCGTACGCCTTCTTAGTATTAAGCCCAGAGAGGGTAGAAAGTACATCTTTAGAAGAGATTAGGATATTAGGCATAAGTAGGAGAGAGGGGGGTGGAGAGGGAGGAATAGCACTGGAATCAACCAAGGTAGAGTGTCTGGCAAAAGTTTGAGCGAAGAGTTCAGCTTTGTCAGAGGAAGAAGTGATGGTTGTGCCATCAGAGTGGAAAAGGGGAGGGAAAGACGAGGAAGAAAAGTTGTTGGAGAGGTTTTTGGCTAGATGCCAGAAAGCTTGGGAAGAGCTAGAGTTGGATAGTTCAGTGCCTGTATTATTGATGAAAGAGTGCTTGGCAAGTCGAAGAAGAGATTTGGGTTGATTCCGGTTTGGCTCCCGGAAACTGCTCCCCACGGTCGGCAGCCGATTGTCCTCCACTGGTCGGTGGTCTTGTCCCCGACCGGGAGGGTCGGCAGCCATCCATGGTCGGCAGCTCCGGGAGGTGGTCCCCCGGTGTAGACGCCGCCACTCCAGGATCACATACTATGGTTGTTGTTGTTGCTGTTCCCTAGGCTGCCTGGCCGAACAGCCCCAAGGCCAAGGCCATAACCGAGCGCCCCCACAAAACCCCCTCTATCTACCACAAAAAAGCCTGGGTGATCGAAGCCGCTCACAGGCAAGGAGCCAAGAAGGGCCCGGAAACGCCCAAGATACCAGAGCCCCACCCAAGGCCCTGTGCTCCTCAGCAATTATGAAGGGAAAGTTGAGGGGCAAAGGAAAAATGTGACGCTTTGGTTCCCAAATCTGCTACTATGGTTAAAGATAATATCGTTTTTGTGTGGTTATAATGTATGTTGCTATACATGTATATAACTTATCTGCTGCTATATTCGTTTGATTGATTTCTTGAGTGTACCTTTATACATACATTCATTAAATTAGTATGTCTATATTTCTCCAAAATACTTTAACCCCTTGAGAATTATGACACGTTTGACCGACGGTTATATTTCGATTAGGAAGGGTATATGGAAGTCAGAGGGTTACTAATAATCTTTACCCTTCTTATTACCACAGATCCCTCCTAAGCTGTTCATAATCGTCTAAGGATAGCCAGACACAATTATGATACATATGAAATATAAAATACAATATAAAATGTCCAAACGTATCATGATGTTCTGGTGGTTAAGATCCTTCCTCTGGACATACCAGTGTTTGTTTTAATTAACGGCACTTCATATATATATGTTCTGGTGGTTAAGATCCTTCCTCTGGACATACCAGTGTTTGTTTTAATTAACGGCACTTCATATATATATGTTCTGGTGGTTAAGATCCTTCCTCTGGACATACCAGTGTTTGTTTTAATTAACGGCACTTCATATATATACATTTTCCTTCTACAAAGATTTTTATTTTATTTTGTTTATATCGTGCTAAAGATGTTTTTTGTTGTATAATTTTAAAATGTGTTCTCCTTTTTTTCGTGTCTCCACTATTTTCCTGATTAAAGAATTCCCCCACCTTGTGTCTGTGATATTCTGACCCCTCTCATCCGACAGTGTTGCATATTATCCTTGTATATTATCACAGGGTTTTTCTTACTAAATTTTTCACCCTCCCCTTGAGCAAATAATCTGTTCTGCCTGAGCTTCCTCGTATGAATTTGTGCAGCCTCAACTTTATTAGCTAATTTTGTTCTCCTTTACTGTTCATTGTATCTAGGTTATACTTTTAATTTGTATGTATTTTAGTTATATCTTTATTATGTTTGTATATATACCACCACACACAGGTGAGCACACTAATATCCCTTCCCTTCTGCTTATTATGACCACAGTTGAACTATAACTCATGGTTTTGAGCTTAGCAGGCGTGCTATGATGTACAGTACAGGTACCCACCGTAGAGGGATTGTAAGTACCAATCGCTCAGGGCAATACCTGGGGAAGCTTTATAGACATGTGCTATGGAGTTACTGGAACTCCTGTTTCATTTTCCTGGCTTCTTTTGCCGACATTCTTTGCATTCAACCTACACAAGGAAATCCAGCTATCTTTCACAAACACATCTCCTTAAACGTAAACTAAACGAGCACACTATACTTCCTACCAGAACCTGTAAACACGGTGGTTTGCAACCCAGTCTTCGACTTTTACTTAACAATCCCTTAAAATGTATGTGACAAAGGCCTGCCACTCTTTCTATTAACTGTTGCAATATTCGCAGCTTTTTCTCAGCACTTTCTCTCCAAGAATCTTCTTTTCCTCACCGAGACTCAGCAGGGGACAACAACTGACAGCAGTCCCTTTTCTGTCTACCTCTAATTGCTCTATCCTAGTTTCAAAACTATGGATGTTGTGTATATGTGCACAATAAACTCACTACCTCTCGTGTTCCCAATTTAAAAAATAAAATAATATATATAAATTATATACAGTATATATTTATTTATTTATTTTTTCATTTTTTGTCACAATGACTAAGGTCTGTTAGGGTCTTTTAGGGTAGCTAGATTTTAGTTGGCGCCTAGCTGTCTTCTGTATGCAGCTGTGCCAAGTCTATTAGAAAGACCTGGTATTGTGAGTTTCACTCAGATACCCTTCTAATTGCACATGTCTAGTTTTGCCGTACCTCTAAGCATTTTTGTCTCAATAAACATTTGTGTAGAATGAGCCAGTAGAGTGTCATCAGTTTCGGGTTGAAATTGACCGTGGCAACGTCTGCTTGCAAGCGAGGGGAGGAAGGAATGTTGCTGTCTCGCAGGGGGGAGGCGGTTTTGCTGGCACCAGTTTATATTTAATTGCGTGGCCATTGCAAGTTTAGCTGTGTTACAATATTGAGATATACTTTATTTGATCTGCCACGCTGTTTTAGCCAATATGTTAACACAGGAATACGTTATAAGTTATTCTTGTGAAGTGTCTTAGTGTTATCATATCGTGTGGTGATATATTGCAACCCTTTAGTTTGAGGCCGGCTGCCGCTAGTGCCGCTTGGCCTCGCCATTCTCTGCTAGGCGGTCAGATGATAAGGTGGTGTTCTCTCTCTCTCGTGGCCCACCAGTCTGCCCCTTTTGTTTGTCCTTGCTTGCACAGATATTAACGTAACATAATTAACAGAGAATCCTAGACATTCATTTATTCTTTTAATTATTCTTTTCTTCTAATCAGCATTTATTATATTTCCATTTTTATTGTATGTCCTGTAACTCAGGTGGCTTACTTCGTGATCTGTGATAGGGAGAGCTGGGTGGCTTGCCGGGGTCCTTAATAATAAGCACTGTTAATCCTATAGACAGTCCACACACACACACATCCATAACCCTACATAATTTTCCCAGTGTTTGTGCTTAGGACCCGGTAATAACCTTGACGGTTCTGCCTCAGCGATTGTTTTTGTTCCCTGTCTCGGGCTTCGAACTGAGGCAACGAAGTGTTTAATATTAATTAGAAATCCAGCTTCAGTCTGGACCCCCCCCCCATAGTTAAGTGAGTGTGGGAGGTGGATTCTCTAACAGTTCATTGTTTTTGGGCGGTATCTCACTGGGGGGCCCAGGTTGAAGTAGGATATATTGGTGTGATATTAGGTGTGGTCAAGGCAACCTGCATCCACTAATATCACCCCGAGGTTAGTAGTCATATTAGGACACTGCCTTGTATTGTTAGTTCATTATTATATGTATAAAATATTATTATGTGCAACTCTCTTGGGATGAGAGTGGATTACCGTTGGCTGGTTTGCGCACGGTTTAGTACTGTCGAGGGCGCGCATAGCCTGTTATGCTCGAAGTACATCTGCACTTTTCTTACTTTGATGTCTGCTGGTAGCCTATGTATTTAAATGTTTTGGTTATCCAACACAGCATTGCTAATCCCGGTGTTGGTTTCGAGTTTTCGTAGCTTGTAAGTTACATGATTATTTCCGTTCTACATATTATTCAGAATAGGAGCAGGGCAGTGTGCACCTTAAGCCCTGAGAAGAGCCTGGAAGTGTTTATTGTGCTCTTACCTGTTGCTTGTTAGAGAGACAAGGTGCATTTGCTTTAGTAATTATCTTCGTATACAGTCTCTAAGCATCTGAGGCCCAGATTCGTAACAGTGGCGACCTTGCCCAGGATAATCAGAATAGTACCAGCAGTACTAGTAAGATTTATTTTGTTCAGAGGATTTTTTTTTAGAATAGATGTCTAGCATTTTATATTTTACTATGTCTGAACAACAAGCCGTTGTGCCGTTGTACATCACCAGTGAGGAGGATGTGAGAGTGTTCCTTCGGAGTTCTCCAGAATGGGAGCAGATGCAGTTGAGACGGGTGGAGGAATGTAGGTTGATTGCATCAGTGTTGGGAGTAGAGGGGTCTCTTCTTACCACGAGGGAAGCATGTCAGCAGTATATATGGCAGTATTATTATGATGTTCCAGAGGAGGCTGAGCCAACAACTGTGCCGGCAGGAGGCTATATCTCACCTGCACGCTCTCCGCCGCGCACATCCAGTCCTCTTAATGATAGCATTGCGTCTTCCCAGTTGACATGCCCTACTGTTAATCCCCCGTTGTTGCCTGACGTGCCCCCTGGTGTGCCCCAACTTACTCAACCCCATTTTTATCCTTTACACTCTAATCCTGTCGCTGGCTGGGCGGGACAGAACCAGGTTACACCCCCCCCCCCCCCCCACTTATCCCAGCCGGATTTTCTACAATTCAGCCACGTTACCGTCCCGCTTATGTTCCTACACCACCCCCTACTTTTGCCCTGGTAGGGTTATCGAGTGATGCTCTAGTACAACTAGAGTTGAAGAAATTGGAAATGCAGGACAAAAGAGAAGAGAAAGAGAAAGAAATGCAGGAGAAGAGAGAAGAGAGAGAGATGCAGGAGAGGTTAGAAACACAGAGAATGACCATAGAGTTACAAAGAACCCAAGTTGAGGTAGACGGGGGTAGGTACACAAGGGGACAAGTTGGCACGGTACACAGGGAGGAATCTAGCGAGTTAATGTTGTCTCGTAGCCTGAAGCTCGTTCCCGCTTTTGACGAGGAAAAAGTAACTGAATGGTTCCAGCGATTCGAAAAGAAAGCACGGGAGTTCGAGTGGCCACGGGAACGCTGGGTGGCATTGGTGGCAAATGTTCTCAAGGGAAAAGCACTCGAGGCATATGATAGGATGTCAGTGGAGGACTTAGTAGGGTATGATAATTTAAAGCAGGCTATCCTTAAGGCTTATGGACTCAGACCAGAAGCCCATCGCCTTAAATTTCGTAATGCAAGGAAGAAGCCTAATCATACTCATGTTGAGTTTGCTAAGTACCTCTGTGATTGTTTGTCTCGTTGGCTTTTGAGTGAAAATGTAACCAATTTAAATGAGGCAGTTGAGCTTTTCCTACTAAAACACTTTACCAACAATGTCGACAATAAGATTTGCCAAAAGATCCGTGAGAAGCGCCCCGGCAAGCTGTCTGATGCTGCCATGTGGGCTGACGATCGAGTGTTGGCAACCAAGGGTTTTACTGATCGTGCCAGATATGCCCCCCCCCCCCCCCCCCACCCACCACCACCACCACCACCACCACCACCACCACGACTGCACGTGACGAGAAGTACCGAGCAGGTGGAGGTGGAGGGTACAGTAATAGTGGCCCTGGTCCCACACGTAACAATAACGGTGGAGACAAACAGAAATCACAAAATTCAGCCCAACTTGATTCCAGTGTTGTTAGGTGTTATGGGTGTAAACAGACCGGACATATTAAACCAAACTGTCCCAAGGCAAAGTCTTCTGCAGCGCTTGCTAAGCCTGTGTCGTTTGTTGTTGGTATCCAGGGAGGAGGGGATGAATCTTTGTTACCGAGGTTAGAGGCAGACCGAAGGGTGAAGCATGGGGTGCCATAGAGGCAGACCGAAGGGTGAAGCATGGGGTGCCAACGGCCGTGGCACAGCCTGCTCCCGACAAAATGTCTCAACTAGGTACCAATGCAGGTCCAGAAGCCTAGCTTGCTTGGTGCCGGGCTTTCGTTCATAAGGGTTAAGTAGAGCTGTGTGGGAAGGTGTATCCAGTCAAGGTTCTTAGGGATTCGGGCGCGAAGCAGTCCATGTTTTTGAACTTGACGGGGAAGCCGATAAAATCTGACGAGTTTGTGCTATGTCGAGGTGTAAACACCGAGGCCTGTTATAGCCTCTTCCCTGTTCATCTTAGGTGTCCTGTAGTCACGGCGACGGCGAAGGTAGCGGTCGTGGACACATTACCTGTGGAGGGGATTGATTTTCTGCTTGGAGCAAATATGGCAGTGAGTAGAGTCTTTCCACCTCCGGTAGTGGTGTCGGAGCAGGTACAGCCGGAGGAGAGGAACAAGGAGGCTAAGAAGCTGCCTCCCGATTTGTTTCCGGTGTGTGCGGTCACGAGATCTATGGCCCAGGTTGCACAGCTGGAGGAATTGTTTGGGGAGGAGATAGATCTGATCGAGGGGATGTACAGTAATGAATCTGCATCACCCATAGATTCGACTGATCTGCAGGGTGCCGAGGGTGTGCAGGACGAGGAGGAAGGCTCAGCGGAAAGCTCCTCACTCGTTTAGCCCAGTGCCAGAGGTGATCCCTACAGGAGGACCGGTTGATCCTGTATCATCGAATCAGATAGACTTGGAGGCTATACCTAATCTTACCACCGGGGGAGATTGGTGCGGCGCAGCAGAGTGATGCTTCATTGACACACTTGTTTTCTAAGGTCGGGGAGAAAATTGTTGTCGCTGCTACTGTATCCGCTCAGAACGGGTCAGTTGGGAAAGTTGAGTCAGATACAGTAAATTTTTTGCCTATGTTATTGACTGGAGAGTTGGAGTCGGAGGTGCAGGGTGAGCCCGGGCCTGGTGGATGATGGTTGGATAACCCAGGTCCTGGGGCTAGTGGTTCATGCACTGTGGGAATGCCTGGGAATGCCAGGCAAGGCTCTTGCAGTGCCTCTCAACCCCCCTCTGCACTCTCCCCAATTCTCCAGTCCCAGGGACCAGGATGCCGTGTCTCGTTGCCCTGTCCTGGTTGTAGAAGGCATGAAGGAGGAGCAGGAGGAGGAGAGGGAGCTTTTCCCAGGTGAGGCTGTGCCGGCTGGGACAGGGGCCGAGAACGGGTACCTGGCCCTGCGGGAGAAATTGACCCATTTACCTCCGGAAAGGGTTGAGATGTTTACTACCTTGTGGGCTTATCCACACGTGTTCGGGGATGCACCAGGTTTGACATCTTGGGCGATGCATGACATCGATGTGGGAGAGAATAAGCCTATAAAATTACCACCTTATAGAGTTAATCCACAGAAGCAGCTCGCTCTTGATGCTCAGCTGAGGTATATGATTGACAAGGGCCTCATCAAGAAAGGCTGGAGTGAGTGGTCAAGCCCAGTAACTTTGCAGCCTAAGCCTGATGGTATGATCCGCTTCTGTGTCGATTTTCGCAAAGTAAATTTACTCTCCAAGACTGATACCTACTCTTTACCGAGAGTCGATGACTCGGTAGACAAGATTGGGACAGCCACTTTCATCACAAAAGTGGACTTAGTTAAAGGCTATTGGCAAGTCCCACTAACCGAACGTGCCAAGAAAATCGCTAGTTTTGTGGAGGGTGGAGGAGTGTATCAGTGCCAGGTAATGCCTAACGGCTTGAAGAATGCTCCCGCCACATTTCAGCGGTTAATGGACAGGGTTGTGCATGATCTCCCCAATTGTTTAGTCTACATAGATGATGTTGTTGTTTATGACACAAATTGGACCGACCATTGGCCAATGTGGGTGAGCTTTTCCGGAAGTTATCTGAGGCTGGTTTAGTGGTCAACCTGACAAAGTGCTAGTTCATGCAGGCTGGGGTGCAATATCTGGGTTATGTTGTTGGCCACGGCCAGGTCTGTCCCCCTCGGGCGAAGGTGGAGGCTATCCAGAGTTTCCGTGCACCTCATAATAAGAAAGCCGTGCAACGTTTCCTTGGCATAATAGGCTATTATCGCCGGTTCATCAAAAGATATTCCACCGTGCTTGCCCCATTGACAAATTTGCTACAAAAGAACAAACCATTTAAATGGACAACAGAGTGTGAGCAGCCTTTCAAAGATGTCAAAAGCCTCCTCTGTTGCCATCCTATATTACGTGCCCCAGATTTCAACAGGCCTTTCGTCTTGGCAGTAGACGTGTGCGATGTGGGTTCCGGCTCTGTGTTGATGCAAGAGTTCGGGGATGATGTTGAGCACCCCATTTCCTACTTTTCGAAAAAGTTAAAGCGAGCACTAAAGAATTATTCTGTGATCGAAAGGGAGTTGCTAGCTATTATTTTGAGTTTACACCATTTCGCTGTTTATTTGCCACCATATGGACCCGTGCTCAGAATCTACTCTGACCATCATCCTTTTCAGTTTCTTAATAAGCTCAAGGACAAAAACCAGAGACTTACTCGCTGGAGCTTGATGTTGCAAGAATATCATCTCGATGTTAGGCACATCCGTGGTGTTGATAATGTCCTGGCAGACTGTTTGTCCCGTGAGTCCTCTGAGGGGTGATAGGAGAGCACGAGGCTATTTAGTAAGTAAGTCATATTTACTCATGTTAAAAAAAATCTATAAAATGTAAAAATACAAAAGACTGTCAATTAGTACATATTTTGCAATTGTAAACTAATGAAAGTTTGTTTTCAAAGTTCTAAAACTCCCCCCCCCCCCCCCCCCCCCCCCCCTGTGTGAGGGTGTCACAATAACCAGGGTCGTTTAGGGTCTTTTAGGAGTAGCTAGATTTTAGTTGACGCCTAGCTGTCTTCTGTATGCAGCTGTGCCAAGTCTATTAGAAAGACCTGGTATTGTGAGTTTCACTCCGATACCCTTCTAATTGCACATGTATAGTTTTGCCGTACCTCTAAGCATTTTTGTTTCAATAAACTTTTGTGTAGAATGAGCCAATAGAGTGTCATCAGTTTCGGGTTGAAATTTACTGTGGCAACGTCGGCTTGCAAGTGAGGGGAGGAAGGAATGTTGTCTCGCGGATGCGGGGGGGGGGCGATTTTCCTGGCACCAGGAGTTTTGATTTAATTGTGTGGCCATTGCAAGTTTAGTTGTGTTACAATATTGAGATATACTTTATTTTATCTGCCACGCTGTTTTAGCCAATACGTTAACACAGGAATACGTTATTATAAGTTATTCATGTGAAGTGTCTTAGTGTTATCATATCGTGTGGTGATATATTGCAACCCTTTAGTTTGAGGCCGGCTGCCGCTAGTGCCGCTTGGCCTCGCCGCCATTCTCTGCTAGGCGGTCAGACGATAAGGTGGTGTTCTCTCTCTCTCGTGGCCCACCAGTCCGCCCATTTTGTTTGTCCTTGCTTGCACAGATATTAACGTAACGTAATTAATAGAGAATCCTAGACATTCATTTATTCTTTTAATTATTCTTTTCCTCCGATCAGCATTTATTATATTTCCATTTTTATCATATGTCCTGTATCTCCGGTGGCTTACTTCGGGATAGGGAGAGCTTGCCGGGGTCCTTAATAATAAGCACTGTTAATCCCATAGACAGTCCACACACACACATCCATAACCCTACATATTTTTCACAGTGTTTGTTCTTAGGACCCGGTAATAACCTTGACGGTTCTGACTCAGCGATTGTGTATGTTCCCTGTCTCGGGTTTCGAACTGAGGCAACGGAGTGTTTAATATTAATTAGAAATCCAGCTTCAGGCTGGACCCCCCCCCCCCCATAGTTAAGTGAGTGTGTGGGAGGTGCACTCTCTAGGAGTTCTTGTTTTGGGGCGGTATATCACTGGGGGGCCAGTTTGAAGTAGGATATATTGGTGTGATATTAGGTGTGGTCAAGGCAACCTGCTTCCACTAATATCACCCCGAGGTTAGTAGTCATATTAGGACACTGCCTTGTATTGTTAGTTCATTATTATATGTATAAAATATTATTATGTGCAACTCTCTTGGGTTGAGAGTGGATTACCGATGGCTGGTTTGCGCACTGTTACGCTGGCCAGCTTGCCAGAATGTACTCGTACTCGCTAGCGCTCGCCAGGGCAGTGAAATGGGCTATAATAATCGTAGAACGATGTTCTTTCTTTCTTAGTGTTCATGTTGTCACAGACAGATCAGTGTTTGCCTTTATTCTTGTATGTGACACTTGGAAGTATTTTATATCATTGATAGAGTTATAAGATATGTAGTGTGATAGTTGCAAGGAGAGAGAGAGGGAAGAGCGAGGTGGTAGTATGTGCGTGTGTATGTATGTGTGCATTCCTCGCTTGGGCGGGGCCACCCGCTCCCTATTCGATGGCGGGCCTGGCGTGTCATATGACGCCTGCTTTTCATGACGTAGTGGCCTGTGATTGGAGGCCGCTATCCTAGCTCGGTGGTGGGGCTTCCTTCCCTCATCTCTCCTCAGAGCTTGGCATGTTGCGTTTGGTCCTAGACGTCACTTGCATTCTGTCCCCAATCTAACCCTCTTTACTGCTGTTCCTCTCTCTGAACTCCTTCTTTCCAATACTTCTTATCTTTATTCAATCACACCTCCCTTCTGGTTCTCGCATACGACTTCCATAGTTGGCCAGTCGTATTACCAGCTTCAGTTCTCACATATATGTTTTGCAATAGGAATAGCTTTAGGAATTATTAGAGTCATAGTCACATGGATTCATATTATTGGGTGCTTCTAATTATTGGGTTGTTCTTTATTACTATTTAATGCTAGACAGTGGAGGGTATCTTTGGTCGTTGTCTGAGTTATGTATATGGCAAGTCAGAGCCTGTACGACTTCGACGGAGCTAGGTAGCCTGTAACCCTTGTGCATATTTTCCTTTGTGAGCTTAGCAGTATACAAGCGAAGGGCTTTTGCCTACTCTTGCTTGTATGCTTGCTACCTCATTTTGTTGACCTTTGAGGAGCGCCAGGGTAGGACCAGATACTTGAGATCTGGACTTATCAAGAGAGCCTCCTAGTCACTTAACGTAAGATAAGGGAAATCTGTTCAGGGGAGACAGTAGGCTGCGAGCATGCTTGAGCTCTGCCTAGGCTCCCTGTACCTTTATGCCGCTGCTAAACTTTATTAGTAAGAAAGACAGCATTTTGTTTATTAACTTAACTGTGTATGCTTTAGGAATTATTCACGTATTATTTTAGCCTAGGTTGATGCATAGTGCACATCCCAGTTTGGCTGTTACTTTGGCTAAGGAAGTACTGTTTTTGAGTGGCTATTATTAGTGCTGTCACTGAGTTGTTGCACTCCCTTGTTTTATATATATGTATCCTACTTGTTGGTCTATTTAAGATACACGCTTTGGTGTCCTGCCCCTGCATTATTTCTGTTCTATATTCGACGAGCATCTTAGAGCATCAGACGTTTTCAGAAGATTCCATATCTGTTTGCTGTAGGACTAGACTTCCAGTGTTTTCATAGAGCATTGAAGAGTTTAGTGTGGAGTTCAGACTCACACTAAAGTTAACGTAAGCATATACTCCTTTATTAAATCTTGCCATAGTTTATTTAAGCATTGTTATTACTTGAGAGCATTTTATTAACGTAAGTACTCCTGTTGTGAGTAGGCTTTGCCGTCACCGGAAAGCCTTTGTAGAAGTACACTTAACCCAGTTAATTGATACCCCGTTATCCAGTAACTCTGTAAGTGTTTTGTTCACCGGCTTAATAGTTCGAGGGTTTGGAATTAGCGTACCGTTGTTGCAGATATAGCCTATCTTCTAGTCCAATATTAATTCTATCTATCTATCTATTGCCTGACGCCGTGATCCCCGAAGGGGTGGCCACGAACGAACCGCCCCCATGCACCTCTGTCCCAAGTCAGTCGACGCCCCTCCCCCCAACCAGCACCGCCTTCGTTCATGTACTTCCTCACTCCATCCTTCCACCTCATATTCGGTCTACCTCTCCCCCTCTGTCCCTCCACCTCGCTCTCGTACACCCTCTTAGTCATTCTCTCGCTTTCCATACGTTCCATATGGCCGAACCATCTCAAGTTGTTCCTTTTCACACTTTCCAGCACATCTACCTCCACACCACACCTCCTTCTTACTTCCTCATTAGTCTGTCTATCCCTCCATGTAACTCCGCACGCACTCCTTAAGTAATTCATTTCCACTGCTCTCACTCTTGGTCTGAGTCTCTCAACCAACGTCCATGCTTCGCTTCCGTAAGTCAGTGTCGGGATTACCACACTGTCATGCAAGGACTTCTTCACTTCCATACTGACCACCCTATTTTTTGTTACTGCTTTTAGCGTTCCTACAACCCTCTTCCCCTGTTGTACCCTCTCCCGCACCTCTTCATCCATAGTCCCATCTTTACTCAACATACTGCCCAGATACTTAAAAGAGTTGACGATCTCCATAGCCTGACCGTTCAGCTTCACCTCACACTCTGTGACTTCACCCCTTTCGAAGACCATAACCTTGCTCTTCCCCGTATTTACCTTCAAATTCCGTTTTTCGCACACTGTTCCAAACTCATTTACCAGACCCTGAAACTCCCATTCATTATCACTCATCAGAACTGTATCATCCGCAAACAGCAGTATAGGTAGCTTCCACTCAATATTAATTGCCCTTGTTTATTTCGTTGTGCCGGTCGTAACAAATGGCGACCTTAGTCCAGTATATAGTGAACTGAATTTTGCATTTTTTATTTTTTTTGAGAAATCTTATTGCCAATTGGGGTTGAATTTATTTCTTGCAGTGTTGGCAGTGGACATTGTTTTGAGGATATATGGAACTTGTTGGAGTTTATTGGTGACCTAGTATTGAACTCAAAAACATCTTTAAATATTTGTTGTTAATAAAGCTACGCTAGAGTTTGGTTACTTTTGTCTTGACTTAGGATTTTTTGTTGTTGACTCCATCATGTCACTGGATGGGTCTGAGCATAGTGAGGGCACAGTGCGAGAGACAGGCGAGGAGGTGGAGAAGGTAGAGTTGTTAGACGGCGTTCGGGTGGTGAACGATGAGGAGGATGCTCGGAGGTTTTTGGAGGAGCCTGTGACGGCGGACCGGGTATCGGGACTGGACCGGTACGGACTGCAGTGTGTAGCCACGGTCTTAGGGTTTTCTGGTACTAGCGGTTTGTCAAGAAGTGAGCTGGTTACCTGTGTGCTGGGTGGGGTGCATGGGGGTTCGGGTGGAGCGGGAGCTGGGGCACCTTCATCCCAGCCCCCATTCCACTCAACTCCTATCATGGCGCCCCCTCGGGTTCCGGAGCTGAGTACGTTCCCGCAGGCCGATGTCCGCTGGCGGTTGGGTATGCCTCTAGGTGACTCACGGGGTGGGTCCCCGATAGTAGCACCCCCTCTTCAAAGTTTGTCTCCCGAGATGTTGTTTCAGCTCGAGCTCGCCAAACTTAAGCAGCAGGAGCGACAGGCTGAGCTTGAGCAGCGAAAGCATGAGGCTGAACTCAGACAGCAGCAGCAGAATCATGAGGCTGAGCTGTCGCTCGAGCAGAAAAAGCATGAGGCTGAGCTCAAGTATGAGTCTGCAAGGTATTGTGCCGATGTTGACCTAGAGAAAACTCGTGTAGAGGTGACGAGGAACCGGGTCGTCCAGGGGGGTCGACCCCATGACCAGTCCCTGTCGCATCTACTAAAGTTGGTTCCAGTGTTTGATGAGTTAGGAGTTACAGAATTTTTTCTCCGTTTTGAGAAAAAGTGCCGGGAGCACCAATGGCCCGAGGAGAAGTGGGCAGCCCTCGTTTCTTCACGATTGACGGGGAAAGCACTCAAGGCGTACGATGCTTTGCCCCTAGATTCCTGTGTGAATTATGAGGTGTTGAAAGAGGCTGTCCTGAGGGCGTATGAGTTGCAGCCAGAGACCTATAGGCTGAAGTTTAGGGCTGTTCCTAAGAGAAAGGAGAGTACTTTCCAGGAACACGCTAGAGAGCTGTCAGATGCGTTTGAGAATTGGTTGAGGTCGGAGAAGGCAACTACTTTTGATGCAGTGAAGCAATTAGTGTTGTTAGAGCAATTTTCAAATGTACTGGCAGTGACTTGACTCTTAACCTGCAAGAAAAGCAACCTAAAACTCTGCAGGAGGCGGCTGAGCTGGCTGACCTCATGTTGTCATTGATTCGTGGGTGCGGGTCTGCACAGAGAGCTGAGGCAGGTAACAAGGGGCGTACCACTCCATCCCCCCGAATTAATGACACAACTAATTACCCATTTAAGAGTACTGGTGCCAATTTTGATCCCAAGTCGAAACCCTTCCAGTTAAAGAAAGGCCAGGGCCCTTCCTCACCTCAGAGGAAGTCCAGGAGCGAAGTGAAGTGTTTCAAGTGTCATGAGAAGGGGCATATTGCGCGCCTATGTCCGAGCACACCGCCTACAGCAGTGGTGTCACTAGTGAGCAACATCGGTGTGTCTTTGAGGTCTTCCGCGTTTGCCCGGGGTAAAATGTCGGTTGCGAAGTCACAGTCGGTGCAGAAGCAGCAGGAGGGCTCGTCACCGGTCCGAGATGCTTTTTGCGGTCATAGGGGGCACGGCACTGTGAGGTGGGCTGGTGTGGAGCATAGGCTTGAGTTGCTGCGTGATACAGGCACTTCCCAGACACTTCTTAAGAACTTCACTGGCAAGCCTACTAACGCGGCTCGGGTTGTGGTGGTTCAAGGCATCAATGCTACGCGGTCTTACCCGCTGGTCAGAGTGGAGCTTGAGGTGGACGGTGTGACACGGGAGTTGGATGTGGGTGTTGTGGAGAAATTGCCAGTTGAGGGGGTCGACCTCCTTCTCGGTAACGACTTTGCGGTGCCTACTTCCGAGGTTCCACCCTTAGTCGTTGCCGAGAGGGCGGCCGACACGAGTAGGGAGGGGCAAGAGGGGCTCGAGAGGTGCCAGACGCAGCAGATGGCGTGTGCTGTCACCAGATCTCAGTCCGCTCAGGTGTCACAGCCTAGTACCCAGGTTTCAGACCAGCGGAGGAAGGGTCGGAAGGAGAAAGTCAAGGCTGGTGGTCGGGTTGAGAGTTTGGACCCAGCGACACTCCTTGGTGACTCGGTACTTGCACCAATTTTGAGCTCCGGAGTGGCCCCAGAACCTGTCCCCCCTAGTGACATAGTAGGGCGTGATGGCACTCCGCGACAGAGTAGTTCCTAGGTGCAACTAGAAGATCCTAGTCTTGAGAGTTGTGGGAACGGGGCTATTGAACTCGATGAGGACGGGGAAGCATGTCATGTGAACCTGTTGAAGGAGTCTGTGAGGCGCCCACCTGAGCAGCCTACTGTCCCTGTGTTGGTCTGCAGCGGCCAAGGTGGAGAAGGAGAGGGGGGCAGTGAGGCACAGGTGGTGGAAAGTTTGGATTGTCATGTCTCGGCGGATCAGTGGGCGGGGAACACGAGTCAGGTGGCTGTGGAAGCGCTTGAGCACCTGCCTGAGCAACAGTGTGCAGCGATCCAGCACCTGCTCGGTTCATACCCCACTGTTTGTGCCGAGCACCCAGGCCTCACAACTCATGCGGTGCACGATGTTCCGCTGGCAGGTCACTTGGGTGTGAATAAACCGTTGGCCTCGTTGTTTAAGTTGTTCAAGGTGAGCGACGAGGCTTTGGCATGGTTGTCAGGTCAGGGTCGACCCATGGCTGCTAAGGGTGGTGGTCAGTATCAGGACATTAACTCCTTCAGACATATATGACGCTACCGCGTCATATGGCCGAGTGCGCCAAAAACTCATATGACGCTAGTGCGTCATATGGACTTATCTTCATGGCTCTCTAATAAGTTATATGACGCTAGTGCGTCATATCGAGCTCAGTAAGTCCGATACGTTAGCTTACGATAAAACCATTGGTGGCAACCTCAGCCACCTCCGATAATTCTAACGGCCGCAGTGTTGTTGTGAGTGTAGTGCGAGGCGGTGGAAAGGATACCGGGCTCCCGCCTCCGTAGACTTACTGGAACATAATATGTTTGAAGGAGTTAAGCAGATTGGTGAGGTTAACTATGGAGTAGATACGCCCGACCGTCGCATAGCCTCCCAATGCTGCCCTAGTAAAATGCAACAGCCCTACCATAGACCGACTGTATCTGGCCGTCGCGCTGAAGGCGGTGATGCTGCGCAGGCAGATGTAGTCGCAAGGAATGCGGGGGTGCGCATGTACGGTATCGGCGAGGACGCATTAGCACTTATGAACTGTGGGAGTGACTGTACAGGTGGTACAGATTGTCCCTCTCATGACCTGGCTGTTTTAGGGACAGAGGTGGAGAAGGAGGGAGACTATAGTTTAGAAGCTACGGTCCCGGCTGGGTTGTGGGAGGGCACTGAACATGTTGTTCTTCGAGATAAGTTGCAACCTCTTGTTCCTAAGCGTCAAGAGAAGTTGTTTACTAGGGTGTGGCAGTATGTCCGCATGTTTGTTGATTCTCCAGGCCTGATGTACGGGGTGGCACTCGACATGGAGGCTGGAGACAGTGCAAGGCTCAAATTGGCTCCCTACCGTATAAATCCTGCTCGACAGCCTGTCGTGAAAGCAGAGCTGGACTACATGTTGGAAAAGGGTCTGAGGGATAAGGGATATCGTGAGTGGTCGTTGCCAGTTACTTTGCAACCTGAGTTGAGTGGCAAGATCCGTGTTTGTGTTGATTGCAAGAATGTTGGTGCATCATCCCTGACAGACGCCTATACCTTATCCAGAGTTGACGACCCCATAGACCGCATCGGGGCTGCCTCGTTTATCACTAAGGTGGAAATAGTGAAAGGTTATTGGCAGGTCCCGTTGCCGGAGAGAGCGAAGAGAAGTGCCAGTCTTGTGATGGACTGGCCAGTTTATCAGTGTCAGGTGTTGTTTTGCTGCCGGAGCACAAGTTGGATGTGTGGCATGTTAAGGGCACTGATAATGTTCTGACTGATTGTTTGTCACGGGAGGGTATGTTTTAAGGGGAGCGTCCGGTTCATACTCGTAGTAGTGCTCAAAACGGCAATATTGCGCAACCCGATATATGGCATCATCACCCATCCCTCTGTCTTCAGTTAAAATCCTGAGGCAATATTCCGTCTGGAAGCATGTTATTTCTGGGCTAGTTTAAAGTTTTCGCGGGTCGCGGGTCACGCAGACGCGTAGAAAATGCATTATGGGTTTCGGATCTGCAAAAAAAAAAAACTAAAACCATGAATTTTTGGTGAAAATATGACGTTCTTAGATATTTTGCCTAACAGTATCTGGTACTCAACCTGGGTAACAACGAAAAGTGTGGTGGTGGTGGAGGAGAAAGAGCAGTGTGCTCCAAGCCGCGAGAGAGGTAGGGTGCGGCTGGCCGGCTGGCTTGCAACAGCTCTCGTGCCTTAGTACCTCACGTAAGAAAGTTCACTTGTCGGCGCAGTTCTGACGTAACCAAACATGCTACAACAATGTTTCTGGTGTCATTGGAAAGGGCATGAAATTCTCTACAACTCCACGTCGCCATTTGTTTTTATTTCTTTCCCATTTCGACACAGCACCCCGAGACATTTGTCACCTAATTTGTACCTAATTTGTACCTAATTGTAAATGCCCTAATTCTACAATTAGATACAAAATGGAAAAAAGTATCAACGTACAATTGAAACTACACCTATTGTTAGTACCCCCAATGCATTAAAACAATCAAGCAACAACATTTAAATGAGATTTTGATTTTACAAAAGTCATAAATTTACACACCTAACTCAAAAAATTATTGTCCTAGAGAATTAAAATTTTGGAAATTTCTTAGTTGTTAGGTCCCCTATACGTGTACAAAATCTTATGAAATACAGACAAAATCCACTGACACGTTCTAGAGTAAAGGCCGGACGCTCCCCTTAAGGAGCACCCTCGCCGTTCAGTCAGTGTTGGTTTGAGAGTGGAGAATAATTAGGCTTGGCCCTGTAGTGCAAAGCCGCCAAAAACACTATTAAAATAATACAAAAACCTCATATAAAAACTCTTTCTTTTGATAGTATATAAGTGCAGTATGTTACAGCAAGAATCTAAGACATTCTGAGTTTTTTTGTTCTTAGTAGGCTAGGCGTGTTGAAGCTTGCTCGTTGAGCGTAACATTGTTAATTGATACTATTATTTTGGGGAAGTGTTGTGTAGATTTTTTTTTTTTTATATAATGAAGTGTTTTTACATTTGTGATTGTGCCTTGTTTTTCACAACTTGGGGAGTAGCTGGGTGATGCGGGGTTTGTGGGCATTCTGTCTGGTCAGATGTGGCATTTACCTGAGGTTAAAACGTCCCACATCTTGGGCGGGGTGTTACGCTGGCCAGCTTGCCAGAATGTACTCGTACTCGCTAGCGCTCGCCAGGGCAGTGAAATGGGCTATAATAATCGTAGAACGATGTTCTTACTTTCTTAGTGTTCATGTTGTCACAGACAGATCAGTGTTTGCCTTTATTCTTGTCTGTGACACTTGGAAGTATTTTATATCATTGATAGAGTTATAAGATATGTAGTGTGATAATTGCAAAGAGAGAGAGAGGGAAGAGCGAGGTGGTAGTATGTGCGTGTGTATGTACGTGTGCATTCCTTGCTTGGGCGGGGCCACCCGCTCCCTATTGTATGGCGGGCCTGGCGTGTCATATGACGCCTGCTTTTCCTGCTTTTCATGACGTAGTGGCCTGTGATTGGAGGCCGCTATCCTAGCTCGGTGGTGGGGCTTCCTTCCCTCATCTCTCCTCAGAGCTTGGCATGTTGTGTTTGGTCCTAGATGTCCCTTGCATTCTGTCCCCAATCTAACCCTCTTTACTGCTGTTCCTCTCTCTGAACTCCTTCTTTCCAATACTTCTTATCTTTATTCAATCACACCTCCCTTCTGGTTCTCGCATACGACTTCCATAGTCGGCCAGTCGTATTACCAGCGCCAGTTCTCACATATATGTTTTGCACTAGCTTTAGGAATTATTAGAGTCATAGTCACATGGATTCATATTATTGGGTGCTTCTAATTATTGGGTTGTTCTTTATTACTATTTAATGCTAGACAGTGGAGGGTATCTTTGGTCGTTGTCTGAGTTATGTATATGGCAAGTCAGAGCCTGTACGACTTCGACGGAGCTAGGTAGCCTGTAACCCTTGTGCATATTTTCCTTTGTGAGCTTAGCAGTATACAAGCGAAGGGCTTTTGCCTACTCTTGCTTGTATGCTTGCTACCTCATTTTGTTGACCTTTGAGGAGCGCCAGGGTAGGACCAGATACTTGAGATCTGGACTTATCAAGAGAGCCTCCTAGTCACTTAACGTAAGATAAGGGAAATCTGTTCAGGGGAGACAGTAGGCTGCGAGCATGCTTGAGCTCTGCCTAGGCTCCCTGTACCTTTATGCCGCTGCTAAACTTTATTAGTAAGAAAGACAGCATTTTGTTTATTAACTTAACTGTGTATGCTTTAGGAATTATTCACGTATTATTTTAGCCTAGGTTGATGCATAGTGCACATCCCAGTTTGGCTGTTACTTTGGCTAAGGAAGTACTGTTTTTGAGTGGCTATTATTAGTGCTGTCACTGAGTTGTTGCACTCCCTTGTTTTATATATATGTATCCTACTTGTTGGTCTATTTAAGATACACGCTTTGGTGTCCTGCCCCTGCATTATTTCTGTTCTATATTCGACGAGCATCTTAGAGCATCAGACGTTTTCAGAAGATTCCATATCTGTTTGCTGAAGGACTAGACTTCCAGTGTTTTCATAGAGCATTGAAGAGTTTAGTGTTGAGTTCAGACTCACACTAAAGTTAACGTAAGCATAATATTATACTCCTTTATTAAATCTTGTCATAGTTTATTTAAGCATTGTTATTACTTGAGAGCATTTTATTAACGTAAGTACTCCTGTTGTGAGTAGGCTTTGCCGTCACCGGAGAGCCTTTGTAGAAGTACACTTAACCCAGTTAATTGATACCCCGTTATCCAGTAGATTAACTCTGGAGGGTGTAAGTGTTTTGTTCACCGGCTTAATAGTTCGAGGGTTTGGAATTAGCGTACCGTTGTTGCAGATATAGCCTATCTTCTAGTCCAATATTAAGTGCCCTTGTTTATTTCGTTGTGCCGGTCGTAACAGCACGGTTTAGTACTGTCGAAGGTGCGCATAGCCTGTTATGCTCGAAGTACATCTTCACTTTTCTTTCTTTGATGTCTGCTGGTAGCCTATGTATTTAACTGTTTTGATTATCCAACCCAGCATTGCTAATCCCGGTGTTGGTTTCGAGGTTTCGTAGCTCGTAAGTTACATGATTATTTCCGTTCTACATATTATTCAGACTAGGAGCAGGGCAGTGTGCACCTTAAGCCCTGAGAAGAGCCTGGAAGCATTTATTGTGCATTGTTGCATTGTGGTGTTGCTTGTTAGAGAGACAAGGTGCATTTGCTTTAGTAATTATTTTCGTATACAGTCTCTAAGTAACTGAGGCCCAGATTCGTAACAATATATATATATATATATATATATATATATATATATATATATATATATATCATTAAAAAAAACATTCACATAATGTTTTATAATTATCATTAACCCTTAAAGATCGGGGTCGGACTTAAGTCTGGTTCCAATTTGCAGCAAATTAGGAGCATTATTAAGGCTTTTAAAGGGTTAAAATCGAGTGCAAATGGCCGGGAGCGCAGCGGGCCAGACAGCCGACTCCCAGGGCTTACCGCCGCCCATTAACTCATGTTCCCTGTGTTCTCGAGAGGCCGGCAGTGTAGTCAGTAGTGAGCATAGCTGGGAAAAATATGCCGCTATACGCTAAATCCCATGTTACTGGTATCACTGTATGAGAACCACGAGTGCTACGTAGCTCGTTCTGGTCTCATTTTGAAGCTAGTAGCGCCTAGTGTTTTGCTAAAAAAAAAAAAAAAAATCATGCAGATGCTTGATTTATCATGCAGGAGGGCTGAATATGCCCAAATAAGCCCAAAAAACCCCACTAAACAAGGGTTAACGTCCGAATAAGAAGCATATAGGCCTACCATGTCTTTCCTCATACGCGAAGTCATAGTATTTGAGAGGTAACGATATCGAAATCCTCGAAATATCCACATCCTATAATTATCTAAATATGGAATGTAATACATTATTTTGTTCATGAAGTATCATCACTTATGTTCGGTCATATTTGAATTTTGCCACAGTATGTCTTGAGAACAATAATTTGTTATTAAATATTTCTTGAATTAATGCTGTTAGATATTTATTTGTCCAATGTTATCTAATAGCGTTGTTGATTGTTTGTACAATGAACCTTTTTACATTATTCCTTGTCCTTCATGGCATTATTGAAGACTTGCCTTCAAGTTAAAACGGTTAAACTATCATATATGTGTTTACGTATAATATTGTGCTTTGTTTTATGGAATTTATGAAGGATGGAGAGTGGAAAGCACTCTCATGTGTGAATCTGCTTGACCTGGGTTCGATCCCAGCCAAGGCGGATTATTTAGTGGGTGTGGTAGTACGTCCTAGGGTGTCTCACATGCAGACTAATAAACACACACAACAAATCCATTCCAACAGCTTCCTCTATTAGTCTAGTCATTCTGGCGCAAATTTGGCCAAACCCGTCACTAATTGCAAAAGAAACGAAACCAGTTTTATTTGGTGGACTGAGGAGTTAGAAATAACATATAAAAAATCCCATTTAGTTAGTCCAAATATTAGAACATGATAAATTTTACCATTGAAAATTGTATATCTATGAGCCAGTTTTCCTGCATACATCATGACGCAACTCGGCCAATTTTCACAGTAGGAATCTAAAATTGGTACCTACACCTATGTTTTCATAGCCAATCTTTCATAAAAACATGATTTCGAATGGATGCAGTCATACTTAAGGCCACTTTTAGAGGTAAGCCCATGGTTTTAACCCTTTACCCACCAGCACGATAACCTAAGTCAACATGTCAGATGAGTGGCTTCATCACTAGCCCTTGGAATAAGAATTACTCCCCTGAGACATTTATCAACAGGTGGCAGCATCCTTTAATGGTTGCCTGGTGAGCCTGAATCAAAATCATCAGGAGTCTGAAAGCGAGACACCTAGAGCTGAGTGTGAAGTAGTCAGTGTTAGCAAGCGAGCAAGACAATCGTGCACATAGTGAAGTCTGAGGTGTATCCCAGAGTTATTGTATTATTATTGTATTGTTATTGTACCCAAGCTATGCAGGACCTTACCAATGTAGCATTTGTCAGTAGTGAACAGCACAAAGATCTGTCCACAGCCCGTCAGAAGAAGGATTCTGCTGATGTGAAGAAACTGATTGAATTCCTCAAAGATAGGAGACCATTCGAGAAAGAAGGTGGTCTGAGGAATCTGGTGACTGGTATACTTGCAGCAGAGAATGTGAATGTGACTCAGGCGAAAGAAGTTGGGGACAGCATTCTGGATGGGATGTGTGGGAAACAGGTTTGCAACTACACATATCGGAAGAAAGATAGAGCAGTTACTATGGAATCCAAATCAAAAGTCAAGATTGATGGTGATGACGTGCATATTGACCCACAACTACTATTCCAAAGGCTGGTTATTATTGGTACGCATAAGGACAAACTCAATGAGGCGTTTTGTTATGAACTGTGTGGATTCCCTCCAGCTCTTTTTGATAGATGGGACGTCCTCTTGCAGGCCAATAAGCCAGCAATGGCAAATGCCATTTGGGAATTAGCACCTACGATCTCTGATAAAGAGCAAGAGGAACTCGAATCTAGCCATATTACACATGTCATCGACGGAGGTGCGTTGCTACATAAGATCATTTGGGGGAATGAAGAGACATATGATGCCATCTGTCAAAGATATGTGGGATACGTAAAGCGGAAATACAAATAACCCGTCATTGTCTTTGACGGGTATGACGGTGGACCAGAGCCAAAGGATGGCACCCAATTCAGAAGAACAGGATCGGCAGTAATCAGAGATGTTCATGTGTCCCCGGGTATGCAACTCCAAATGAAGAAATATGACTTCTTGGCCAGCAAAACCAACAAACAGAAGTTCATTAACATGCTGGGTAGTACCCTGGAGAAATCAGGTTGTGTAGTTCACCATGCAGATGGCGATGCTGACATAGTTATTGTTTCCCATGCTCTGAAGGTTGCTGACACATGTGACACTATTGTTGTTGGAGATGACACTGACCTTATGATACTATTGTGCCATCATGCCACTAGGAACCACAGGAGACTCTACTTACATCCAGAGACAAAGTCCGGACAACAGCAAAGGTACATTGACATTCATAAGGCAAGATCGGAGCTGGGAGAACAGGTGTGTCGAGACTTGCTGTTTGTCCATGCCATGTTAGGCTGCGACACTACTTCGAGAGTGTTTGGTATTGGTAAAGCTGTAGGATTGAAGCTGATCCATACAAATGAGACATTCATCCAGCAGGCAGTTGTCTTTAACAGAACAGGATGCACACAGAGTGAGATTGCTGCTGCTGGAGAAAAAGCTATCCTCTGTGTGTACAAGGCAAATGCCAAGTGTTACGACCGGGGCTCGTATAAAACAAGGGCTCTTAATCATTGGACTAGGAAAACACACAGCCACAACGGTAACACTAGATCCAACCCCTGAACTTATAATGCCGGCGCACAAAAACACCTATACCCTCCAGAGTTAAATCTGCGATAACGGGGTATCCTATAACTCAGTATAAGTGCACTACTACTACAGGCTGATGATCTCTGATACAGCCTGATCACAACAACATACAATTACGGTAATAAGGTATACTAGGAAAAGATAGAGATCTTAATTTAATCACTGCAATGATTTAATGCAAACTAGAAGAAGGTATATTTAAAGTTTCTCTAAACAATAATGAACTGTCACTCCTATACTAAAGAAAGTGAACGAAAGTCCCAAAGCATCGAGCAGGAATTTTCTGAAGAAAGTCTGATGCTGGGGTAAGATGATCGTATCGGATTTTGAACTGTAGTATAATGCAGGAACAGGATATGACAATTGTAAGGACATATAGGGTTAACTGGCACAGGAATAATAACTGCGCAATAGTAGGAACTCAAACAGCAAAAGAAGTACTTCCTCATCAACGAAACAGCCTACTAGGGTTGTGCAACTCAACAACAACCTAGACTAATAAATGCCGTGAATAATAATGCATACATAACAGAAAGAGTTTATAATCTAAATCTGGTGTCTGCTAGGCGAATAAAGTCTAGCTGGGATGTAGTAGGCTAGGAAACAATGGCTGAGCAAGCGGCTCATAGCCTAGCGAAGTCCTTAACCCTTAATTAGCGGCGAGCAACATAAGTCGAGTTAAAAAAAGCTGGACTATGTGGCGGCGCTCGACATAGGTCGAGTGGCAATTTCAGCACGTAATGTGGCTGAGAGAGAGAGACAAGTGGTGGCAGGAGACTAGCGAGCGTATGACTGCTCCAGACCACCGCGGCGAACCAGCCCTCCCTCTCCCTCTCTCACTCGTACATACTCAATAGTACCGAAAGTACCGAATTACGTGGTTTTTGCACTCGCGTTGCACGGTTATTGCAAGAAAACTATCCATCATACAAGGATCGTTATGGTGTCATTCGAAAGCTCTGTTTATGCCCTTTCAGGGATAGGTACTTGTTTTACGTTCTGGGTCTTATTTAGGCATGAAAATGATCACGTAAACAGCCCTATTTTGGCTAAAAACACCCCGCTGTGCGGTACATATAAATAAACCGCATAGGCCGCTCGTAAGGTGTTAAGGCTGTGCGGCCAAATTACGTTAATTGACGGGGTGCTGTCTTGAGAGATCCAGATCGCTAGTATCTGGTTCTCTCCTGGCGACCCTCTCAAAGTCAAAGCAAACGAGTTAGCACAGTGTTGGGTGGCAGAGGCAAAAGCCCTCACTCGCAACACAGTGCTAAACTCACAAGGTACACAGTCAGAAAGACCCCCTAGGCTTCCCACGTCTCCGTTGCGATTGTACAGGTTCAACAAAACCTAGTACACATGGAAATCACAACACCAGTAGCCCTATCCCAGTCTAGCATTAAATCACCCAGCAGACCACCACGATACAGGAAGGGAGACACCGTGAGTGCATTGAACCTCTACAGACAAAAATGGTAACCCTTCCAAAATGCCTAACTAAACATGTGTTATCTGAGAGCTTCAGCGTATAATACGATGGCCGATATATGAAATCGTGCAGAACCAAAGGGAAGTTATGATATTAAATAGAGTAAAAGAATGAGAGGTAAGAAGTTGAGAGAGAGAAAGTGCTCTATAGGTAGAAGTCGGGAGACAGGGGGGCAAGGGACATGTGAAGGGTATGCTAGTCAGGAAAGCTCTGAGGAGAATAGCTCCTCTGGACCCCTCCAGGATCCCACACAAAGGCATGGTGGTCAGCCAATCACAGGCCGCTACGTCACCCGGCAGCAGGCCTGCAGAAGGCGCCAGGAACCACCAGCCAATCAAAACCGAGAGAAGGATCACGCGAGCGAGGGACTCCTCGAGGGAGGAGGGAGGAGGAAAAACTACCTTCTCACTGCACGCTCGCTCTCTCTCTCCTTCCTTGACTACAATGCATCTTATGTTCAACTCATGATATAAAATATAATCTCTTGTCACAGGCGAAAACAAAGCCCACTTCTATACTGCCTGTGACATGACGATTCACAAGAAAGAAAGTACAACATTGTAGATAGACTGTAGCCAAATACATTGCCCTGGCGAGTGTTAGCGAGTGGCCAAGTGAGTGGCTGAGCACACGTGGCGTTCCGCTGAGCTGCAGGCGTCACACAAGATCAGTGACTTGAATGAACTGCGGCATCAGACGTTCCTTCAACTGGTGAAGACAAGTAAAAAGGCAGTCCAACCTAAAAGTTTACCACCGACTTCAGCAGCCGCACAGTACCACAGTCACCGTATATATAATCAGGTCCAAGCATGGAAAGAAATACAGCTGGATGCTGATGAGTGGGGTTGGAAAATAGTTGACAGGCGAATTATACCAGTTCAAACTAGTCAGAATATTGCACCCAAGGAACTACTGGAGTTTGTCAGATGCCAGTGCAAGACTGGATGCAGCACCAATCACTGAGGGTGCAAAAAGGCGGGATTACCATGCACTACTGCATGTGGAGAGTGCAGAGGTGTGAGTGAGAATGGAGGCGATGGTGAAGGGACTGAAATGAGTGCAGATGAGAATGACACCCAGTAGTGAGGACAACTGGGAAAAACTATGGTCTGAACGTCGGTCTCAATGTCTCATGGTATGGGTGACAACTTGATCAGTCTGTTGTAAACCTGGTGTCCTACGATATTTTGAGTTCAATGATGTATCTCTGTATGTCCTGTCTCATGAGGTTGGCAGATATTTATTCAGCAGAAAGGACCAAACACATTCAAATGAAGGTAGAAACTGTGGGTGACATTAGAGGTCAATGGACGGGGTAGGCCTATTCATGGTACGTCTTTGGATTTATGCTCAAATGATCTGCCTATAAAGCCAATTATTTTGTTTGCCTTCTTAACAACTTCTGAACATTGTTGACTCGGTTTTAGGTTACTCGATATTGTTACTCCCAGATCGGTTTCTCTGTTTACATTCTTAAGCTGAGTGCCATTCATCGAATAGTTTGCTTTCTCATTTAGGTATCCGATATGTAGTACTTTACATTTATCCGCATTGAAACTCATTTGCCAAATTTGGGCCCAATATGACAATGTATCTAGATTGTGTTGCATATCGTCAACTTGATCTTTTGAGAGTACGCTATTTGCAATTTTTGTATCGTCAGCAAATTTTGAGATTGTACAGGTGAGACCCTCATCTATGTCGTTGATGTAAATTAGAAAGAGAATTGGTCCTGCCGCAGCAGGAGGTAGTCCCCCCACACTCCCTGCTGCCTTTGTGCCTTCCTTGCTCAGAGCTTGCCTGACCAGCATAACAAAGGAAGGAAGGAAGGAAGGAAGGAAATCAAGCAACAACAGTTCTAGTGACCCTTCTAGGTTGCTTGTCCTCCAAAACACTGAGGATCAAGTGTCCAAACAGTGGTTTAGAGTGGGTAAGGGAACATTGGAAAGGGAACTACTGCCCTGGAACGGAGGACAGATGGGTTAGTAACTGAGGGGGGGATAAAATAAAGTTATTCATTTACAAACGCAGTCAGTCGCGGGTTTGATGCGAGGTATTTGTCTAGGCGGAGTTTAAATGAATCAACGGTGATGCAGTCTATAACGTTTCGGGGAAGCCCATTCCACAAGTTGACAACTCGATTGAAGAAGAAATTCTTAGATTCGTGCGAGTTAAATGATTTACCAATAATTTTGCAACCGTTTCCCCGTGTGTAATTAGATTGGTCGATAGTGAAGTACTTACTACAGTTCATATTGTCGATGCCTTTGATGATTTTGAACACTTGAATTAAGTCACCTCTTAATCTGCGCTGGGTTAAAGGAAATAGATTTAATTCTCTAAGACGCTCTTCGTATGGTTTGTTCTTTAGGCTGGGTATCATTTTGGTAACTCTACGTTGAACTCGTTCTAGCTTGTTTATATCTTTTGGGTAATAAGGGCACCAGGATTGAACGCAGTATTCCAGAAGAGGGCGGACTAAGGAATTGTAAAGGGTTAGGATAACTTCTTTGGATTTATGCTCAAATGACCTGCCTATAAAGCCAATTATTTTGTTTGCCTTCTTAACAACTTCTGAACATTGTTAACTCGGTTTTAGGTTACTCGATATTGTTACTCCCAGATCGGTTTCTCTGTTTACATTCTTAAGCTGAGTGCCATTCATCGAATAGTTTGCTTTCTTATTTAGGTATCCGATATGTAGTACTTTGCATTTATCCGCATTGAAACTCATTTGCCAAATTTGGGCCCAACATGACAATTTATCTAGATTGTGTTGCATATCGTCAACTTGTTCTTTTGAGAGTACGCTATTTGCAATTTTTGTATCGTCAGCAAATTTTGAGATTGTACAGGTGAGACCCTCATCTATGTTGTTGATGTAAATTAGAAAGAGAATTGGTCCTAGTACCGATCCCTGGGGTACCCCGCTACTTACATTGGTCCATTTAGATGCCTTACCGTTTATGACTACTCTTTGCTTTCTGTTGCTGAGCCAATTTTCTATCTATTTCAACACACCGTCTTGTATTCCATGCGCTTTTAGTTTTAGCAGTAAACGTTTGTGGGGAACTTTGTCAAAGGCCTTTTGAAAATCAAGGTATATAATATCTACAGCTTTACTCTCATCGTAGAGGTTGAGGATATCGTGGAAGAAGTCTAAGAGGTTTGTTAAACAGAAACGTTTTTACGAAAGTCGTGTTGAGTATCTTTAAGTATGTTATTTTCCTCGTAAGTGATTTACGAGTCTGTCTCATATGACCGTTTCTAGCATTTTACATACAACTGAGGTTAAGCTAATTGGACGATAGTTACTGGGTAGGGATTTGCTGACTTTTTTGAATATCGGTGTTACGTTGGCTAGCTTCCACTGATCAGGCATCGTTCCAGACTGCAAGGATTTATTGAATAGTAATGTCAGTGGTTTGGAGAGCTCATCCTTAGCTTTCTTTAGAACTCTAGGCGAGATTGTATCAGGTCCAGGCGTTTTATTTACCTTGAGTTTATCTAAACAATTCAATACTTCTCTCTCTGTAACGGTGATATTGCTTAGAACATCTGAATTATCAATCTGAATCGGCGATGGTGTAGGGATATCACTGAGGTCTTCTGTTGTAAACACTGATTCAAAGAAGGTATTGAGGGCATTACTCATTTGTACTTCGTCTTTGGTGTATTCTCCATTTTCATCGACTAACGGTCCAACAGTTGAAATAAGTACTTTTTTCTTTCTGATATAACTATAGAATTCTTTCGGGTTTGTTTTACTTTGATTCGCAATATGTAACTCTAAGGTCTTTTTACTTTGCTTAATTAACTTTTTGGCTTTGCGTCGTAGCTCTACAAATTTCACCCGTTCTTCGTCATTTTGTGAGGATTTTAATCTATCATTGGCAAATTTTTTAGCAAGCAGGCAGTTTGAAATATCTTTATTCCACCATTTGGGCTTATTATTATGGCCTGGACGCCGTATTTTCGATGGTATGCAGTCTTGCACTGCTTTTAGGTAAGTGATTTCGAATAACTTCCAAGATGTATTTATGTCGTTATTGTTAATTAAAAAGCTCCAGTCAGTTTCTTTAAACAGTTTATGGAAGTTTGCTTTCTTGAAATTATGGACTTTTTCAATGCTACTATTTGGTTCGTTACTAGTAAACTTTAAAGTGAAAGTTATTGTACGATGGTCGCTGTTACTGAATTCATCACCAACATTCAAATTCTCTATCAATTCTTCTTTTGTTGCAAGTACAATGTCAAGAACGTTATTACCACGGGTCGGCGTTCGAACAAATTGATAAAGCGAACTCTCTTGCAAGTTCGTATACAAGTCATGTCCGGAGTGTGAAGTAAGAGTATCGCCCCACTTGGTCACAGGTAAATTAAAGTCGCCAAAAATTACGGTATCTTGTGAGTTACTTA
Organism: Paralithodes platypus; assembly: GCA_032716605.1. Lineage (NCBI taxonomy): Eukaryota > Metazoa > Arthropoda > Malacostraca > Decapoda > Lithodidae > Paralithodes > Paralithodes platypus. Next base: position 3,444,663 of record CM064507.1, read on the forward strand.
CATCTGCAATTTGTTCGTAAATTTCTCGGTCAGTTTGTACTGATTGAGCTGGAGGTCTGTATATTAACGCAAGTATTATTTTTGTACCTTTATTATTCTTTATTAGCACAAAAGATGTGTCGACGTTCACAATTTGAGGTTTTGACAAGAGGGTAGGGTTAAGACTTTCTTTGATATAAAGTAAAACGCCACCTACATTTCGATTTATTCGGCTTTTCTCAAACATTACATAACCGGGAAGTGCTAAAAAGTCTCTATCTTCTGTATTGAGCCAAGATTCTGTTATGCCAATCACATCATAATTTTCTGTAAACACTAGCTCCTCTAAATCTGAAAATTTATTGCGTATGCTACGAGCGTTTGCATAGAAAACCTTTAAATTTGTTATTTTAGAACTCACGGAACGCTCTTTAATAATATTTTTGGTTCTTGTCGGATCTACATTTATGTTCATGGCTGTCCTCGGTCCTCGCTGTCTTCGGTCCTTATCGCTGGTGGTCCTCGGTTGCCTCTGTTTTTTGCTTGGCGTTGGATGATTTATGTCACTGCTGCTTCTTCTCGAATGGCGTTTTTTGATCCATGGCTCCCTTGCCATCTGTCCCCGACTTCCACCTATAGAACACTTTCTCTCTCTCTCAACTTCTTACCTCTTATGCTTCTAATCTATTTAATATCATAGCTCCCCTTTGGTTCTGCACGATTTCATATATCGGCCATCGTATTATATGCTGAAGCTCTCAGATATTTCATGCTTAGTTAGACATTTTGGAGGGGTTAACATTTTGTCTGTAAAGGTTCGACACACTCGCGGTGTCTCCCTACCTATTTCTTGGTTGTCTGCTGGGCTATTTAATGTTAGACTGGGGTGAGGCTATTGATGTTGTGATTTCCGAGGTGTACCAGGTTTTGTTGAACTTGTACAATCGCAACGGATACGAGGGAAGCCTAGGTTGTCTTTCTGACTGTGTACCTTGTGAGTTTAGCACTGTGTTGCGAGTGAGGGCTTTTGCCTCTGCCACCCAACACTGTGCTAACTCGTTTTGCTTTGACTTGAAGAGGGTTGCCAGGAGAGAACCAGATACTAGCGATCTGGATCTCTCAAGAGAGCACCCCGTCATTTAACGTAATTTGGCCGTACAGTCTTAAGGACCTCGCTAGGCTACAAGCCGCTTGCTCAGCCATTGTTTCCTAGCCTACGACATCCCAGCTAGTCTTTATTCGCCTAGCAGACACCCGATTAGGATTATAAGCTCTTATGTTATGTATGCAGCATTTTTTTCACGTTGATTGTAAGCCTTGGTTGTTGTTGAGTTGCACAACCCGAGTAGGCTTTTGCGTTGCCTGAGGAAGAACTTCTTTTGCTGTTGGAGATAATACTATTGCGCATTTATCGTTATTCCCGTGCCAGTTAACACGGTATGTCCCTACACCTGTCATATTTTGTTCCTGCTTTATATAACAGTTCAAAATCCGATTCGATCATCTTAAGCAGCATCAGACTTTCTTCAGAAGATTCCTGTTCGATGCTTTAGGACTTTCATTCACTTTCTTTAATATAGGAGTGACAGTTTATTATTGTTTAGAGTAACTTTAATTACACCTTCTTCTTGTTTGCATTAAATCATTCCAGTGATTTAATTAAGCTCTCTATCTTTTTCCGTGTATACATTATTAACGTAATTGTATGTTGTTGTGATCAGGCTGTATCAGAGATCATCAGCCTGTAGTAGTAGTGCATGTATACCGAGGTAGAGGATACCCCGCTATCGCAGATTTAACTCTGGAGGGTATAGGTGTTTTTTGTGCGCCGGCATTATAAGTTCGAGGGTTGGATCTAGTGTTACCGTTGTGGCTGTGTGCCTTTCTAGTCCAATGATTAAGAGCCCTTGTTTTATACGAGTTCCGGTCGTAACAGCATTGACGTACCATACTATAGCCTACTAGTTTGAATAATATGGACTACAATTCAAGCCTAAACAATTATGTCAGTTTTCATATTTATAGATAAATTGTCAAGCATTCTCTGGTTCCCAAATAGAGTAATAATGACAAAAAGTATGCACATTTGATAAGCAATAATGAAATTTATTGTAAATACAATAAGCCAGAAGAGTACAAATTGTAATTAGTGCGATACACGAAACTGTAGAGAAAATATCCTCCGAGGGAGAGCAGTTCAGTTTGTTAGCTGTATCTAAAGGCCTCCTCACACTTACGATCTGGTTTTGTGGTCATATTAACATAAAAACATAGAAACATATTGAAATATAAACATGTTGAAGATACACCTTTTACAGCGGTATCGCAAAACTGACTGTTATATTATTTTGATATATTATATCAACATATATAAATGTAGTTGATAAGTCAATACCATTTTGTTATTACAGTTGGATTGCAATGCTATTTTGTTTAGCTTGAGGCAAGTGTAGGGAAGCGTTTTCTTGTTTAGTGTAAAGGGAATATGTTGGGCAAACTCAAAAACAGACGCTCGAAAATGACAGGAGTCAATACCCTCAATAATATTTTTAAAAACTACACTACAATAATCCTTGAAAATGCCGGATGAGCTAGTGGTAAGATATAGAAGGGCCTGTGAGGCTGGAGTGGGGAGCGTCTGTACTCAGCCAGATACCTTACCCTCTACGCATGCGCGAAAATGTAAGCCTCCCTTGGCCCCGCCCCCCATTCCCCGCGTAGGTTAGGTTAGGTTAGGTTAGGTTAGATTTGATTTGGTTAATTTAATCTAATCTAATATAATATAATATTTTTACATTTTCGGCAGTGGGCGGGGCCTGGGGTAACGTATCCGGCTGAGTACAGACCCTCCCCTGGAGTGTGTCAGGGGCAGGTGAATGGTGGGGATTAAAGCCTTTTGTAACGGCTCCCCTTGTTGTGTGTAATATGTGAAGTGTAAATTGAATGTTAATGTATTGTTGGTGTGGCGGGGACAGCTGTGTTCACAAGAACGGCTAACGAAAATGGCCTCCACATGACACAACTCTTACAATTGACAATAGAAGCGAAAAATGTTCTTTTTGTTCCCAGAGAATATGAACGTATACAGTTATGCTGAAGATGATTATATTGTTTGTTTATTGTGTGCAATATAACTACTGTATTGGGAAATGACAAATTATGATAAAGGGTTGTTCCACAGCAATATAAGATATATGTATGTATATACTCAGTCACATACCCCATAGCTGGGGGGGGACAAATCGAGACAAAGCCTAAGCAGAAACTACATAAATAAAATTAAATTCTTAAGGTCCGGGACCACTTTCGCGATCCCTCACCTCTTAAATTGTCTCATTTGGTAAGGGGATTTTACAAAGGGGAGGAGGATTCCTAGCCAACTGCCCCCAGAAGGAAAAGTAGGACAGTAACAGAGAGAGACTAAAGCGGCTAAGGTTGGGTAGATGATGCCAATCCTAACTCTGGATAGGACCATACAAAAATGACATGCGCCGTTTTTTGCATGAGAAAGAATGGAAACATTTGACAAATTAATATTTTCCTAATGATTGACGCGATATATTAAACAACGGTTATCGAATACTAATGAGTTGCTAATGAACACGTTTTGCGATTTTTTAAAAATTAAATTTAAATTCAGAATGCTTGCTAAGCAATACAACTCTCTTAAGACATGTTTTGTCCTACACAATTTAATTCAGAGGATAAAAAGAGAAGTACATGTTTATGTTAAGTAATATGTATTTTTGTATATAACCCTTGTACTTTTATATTACTTATGTATATATTACACAGTAGAGACAGGGAAGGAACAAGGGCTTAACATGCAACACCACCAGCTAACAATCTACCATTATTTGTTTTCTAGACATCTTATAATTCAATGACGTGTGTATATGCGTGTGTGTGTGTGTGTGTGTGTGTGTGTGTGTGTGTGTGTGTGCACCAATAAAATGAGATGAGACTGTTGTTATAATGACGTAGTCAATCTGAGAACATAAAACATTGACTATGGGCCATTGCATTACTCTGTGTGAAAGATGTAAGGAAACTAATAGTATGATATCACCGGAAATTCCATCGCTTCCACACTATCCGTGTCGGTTGGTATTTCTAATGAATGTTAATTTACTGTGAAATATCATGTGTATACACACTAGTGATATATAAATAGGGATTGGTAAACAAACACAATAACATACAACAAACAGAGTATCATATGTGGCTGCAAACCAAACTATAACTCACCCTCTTTTCACTTCCTCTTGTTCTGGTATCTCTTCTTCTTTCCTAAATATACATTCTCATTTTTCTCACCTCACAACTTCACCTTCCCCTACCTTCTGTTACAGTCTCTAAACTAAATTATCTTTTAACACAACAAATAGCCACACAAAACCTGCCAAGATCATCACCAGATTAGCATCGCCTATTTGACGATAATGAGCTCATTTAGCCAGGATGCGTATGATTTTCCAGGAACGTATCAGGTATAATATACAGTCAAGGTAAAAACACGCGTCGTACTTCTGTAATTTCAAGTCTAGTTATCTTGAATTATATAAGTGAAGAATTGTTTTGAACATAATTATATAATATATATATATATATATATATATATATATATATATATATACCGGTATATTTTTTTTGTTTATATACAAAGCTTGTTAATTTATCACATGAGGAATTTTGCATTAAACGCGTCAAAGAAAATGTATATAAAGTTACAAAGGTGAGATACCACTTTTGTTCGAGGAAGTAAGCAAGGCAGGTGCAATGTTAGTTTATCTACAAAAACGTTACGAAACAATAAATACTGAAACCTATCCAATCATATTGTAGTAAAAACACATATTATACATTGTGTACCATATTATTATGATGGACATGCAATGCGCAATCAAGGTACCGTGTGAATGAATGCAAATATTTCAGTACCACCCTATCACCGGATACCAATGTTCTCCGGTTAGACTGTTGTGCTGATAAGTGTCGCTAGTAGTGTTGATTAGTTGCCATGAAGCTTCTTGATTGATATCAGTCACTTATAACAGCTATCGTACAATATACCATAACAGCTATGAACTATCAATTATTATCAAACAAGTCGCCTTGGTACTTTGAACCAATCAAACAAATAAGAAACATAACATTTGCAATCCAGATAATAACACAAGTGAGCAACATGATGGTAATCTCATCAAAGCACTCCTCCGACCCGAACTGTTAGGTATATTAAAAACATTAATCTCACTAATCAAGCTAAATATTAATTATTATAATTAATTAGGTCATAATTTGTGTTTTAATCAATCACTTATCCAAGATACGGTAATCCCATCAGCGACCGGGTTACAGCAGGGAGATCCAGGTGGTCCTGCTCTTTTCTCAATAGGGGTGGATGCAGCAGCTAACAAAGTAAGGTCAGAACTGAATGTATGGTACCTGGACGATGCAACCTTGGGTGGGTCAGTAGAGAACGTTCTAACCGACCTAAATAACATCATAACAGACCTCGGCCAGGCTGGGCTAGTGATAAATGACACCAAATGTGAACTTGTCCTCCTCAACCACACACGTGAACAAGGAGAAGAGACTCAGGCCCTGTTTCGAGGCATATTGCCAGATGTAAAGATCCTTCAGGAGCACCAGCAAACCCTATTAGGTTCCCCACTAACTCTGGCAGCAATCCCACCAGCACTTCAAGTTAAAAAGGAGGAGCTTCAACGTCTCGTCTCGTGAGTCGCCTGATACACATCGATGCCCACTCAGCTCTGGCCCTGCTCAAGAACTGTTTCTCCATCCCAAAACTCCAATACCTCCTGCGCACATCGATGACTTACACGAACAATGGTGGCCTCTAAGAATTAGACAGCATAATCCGAGAAGCAGTGACCAGCATCACCAACGTGGAATTTAAAGAACGGACCTGGACACAAGCCACCCTTCCTGTCCGCCTCGGGGGCTTGGGCATACGGAGAGCCTCGGATATTGCCTCCCCAGCCTTTATCTTTTCCCTCATCGCGACCAACGACCTTGTAGTGTCCATCCTTTCTTCTCAACCCGGAATGACACTTAATGGGGACGTAACAGCAGCGATTAACACCTGGAAGGGGAGTAGAGGAGGAGCCTCAGGGTACCTCCAGGAGCAAGCAGAAAGCGTGGGATACCATCTCAATGAAATAGGCCGTAAAATCAGAGAAGTTTCAGGAGAACCCCGGGAAACCCTCTGGCTCAAGCAAAGACTAGGGATGGCTATCCTCCGGGGCAATGCCACCAGCGTCATGAGCTCAGTTCGACTGGACTGGGTCATGCCACTGTGTGAGGCCCGGGCAGGAGTGGTGTATCCGTAGTCTTTCCACAGTAGGGTAAAACAAAACATAATCTTTATTTGTATGTAACATATGTGATGCACATAAATAAAAGGGGATGTGTCGGATTGTTGAAAGCAACAGTTGCTCGCGCGTTTGGGGCTAGCAACACGTATTATGAAAAACATGTATCCTCCTTCATTCACTGTCCCCCACTTCACTCACTCAACCCCACATTTTGCCGGAGGATAACAGGTTTTTCACAATACGTAGACCGAGGTCTTTTTAAAAACTTTTTTTCATTTAATTAAAAAAAAAAAAAAAAAAAAAAAAATACAACAGTATTACTGCATAGGGCCAATTTGTAAATGTATGTAAATAATGTGTCTTAAGAACGCGATGGTCAATCTTTTTGGGGACAGTCTGCATGAGACCAAGCCATAAGTAGCAATAGAGCTTGAATGATTTTCATATATTGAATAACGATAGTTTTTGCACTACAAATAAATGGTATGTTATACATTCCACATAACCTTGCTAGTTAATTATGTGTGTAGGCATTTGTATAATATACGTTTTTGCTGACATATAAAGCCGTACATTATAGCGACCCCCATAGTGGTCTTGATGTTTATTAGAATAAATTATGGATTTCTCGACGTTTTGATTATAATTATTCGATTATCAGTGCAAATTGTATTTTGAGATTTTTAACTTTGGAATTATAAAGTGATTAGATTGATTATACTGCTATGTTCCTTCCTTCATAAGGTCTCACTATAACGATTTTATTTATTTACTCTACAATTATTTTAACATATTATAATTTTGCAGTATATTTGAGGTACGACTAATCACGATTCACTATCATAAACGAGCAATATGGTACTTTGCCAATATACATTTAAGAAGGGACCTGTTCCCGAAAATTTATAAATATTTAATGAGTTATACGCCACACAAAAGGCTTAACTAAAACAATAAAATAAACAATTGTTACGGTTCCTCCCTTTCAGTTGAAAATCGGGAATGAACATAACGAAGTGAAAAATGTGACAACACAAGATGGAAGAATAGTTGTTTGATGAAGGATTGAAGGTCGGAAGGACGAGCGATAGTAATAGTATATTAGATTATCTAAAAGATCAATTCCTTAGACTTATATTGTACAAGGCAGGGGGCTAGGAATCCTCCTCCCCTTGTATAATTATCCTACCCGAAGAGGCAGAGAAACGGGCGAGGGAACGCAAAAGTGGTCCCAGACCCTGAGAATAGGAAATTTATATGTTTCTGTTCGGACTCTGTCTCGTGTCAGCCACCACCAGCAATGGGGTATGCGCTTGATTACTGTATATACATACATACACACATACATCGTAATCACAAATAATACATTCAAGGTAAATCAGAAAACAATCTGCATAATAAATGGTTAAATCATAATTAACATGTTTGAGTTTTGTGTGTGATTTGTTGGTGCCTGTGACAATAATACTCAATAAGAGTCACGGAAGGTTCCTGTTCCCTATCATTGTCTGTGTGTTCAGCTCCGACCCTCTAGCATTAAAGGTTGTTGGAGCTTGTTAACTCATGTACTAACATTTGTGGAATCTTATTAGCGTTTTGTTTTTAAAATGCTTTCCTACTTATTCTACTTTTTATATTATTGGCTAGGTTGTGTATATCACTGATATAATTATTTGACCTTATATAACAAATTAATTGATTTACATAGTATATTTATGGAGGCTGAACGTAATTAACGGAATTTTACATACAAGAGGTATTTTATGGTGTGTTACATTTCGTGTAGTTGCATTTCTATGAATAATAATATTAGGCTTCGCTTTAGATAAATTTATATAAAATATATACAAAAATAGTTCAGTAGCGCTACACTGCTAAGGTTTCTTTCTTTACAATAAGTACACAACACACAATAGTCAATTAAGTTGGTTAATCAGAAACATTTAAAAACAATTGTGAAGGTTAAATCATAAACTATTATTTATATTCAAGAAAATACAATATTACAAGAGGTGTTAATTTAATGTCAATACATGTGGAGAGAGAAAAAGAAAGATTATGCAGATAAGTGTACTTGTTTGCTATGTAATATTGTTCGAAATTAATATGTTTTTCTGTGTGAGTGAGGGAGACGAAAGGCAGAAATGCCTGCATCGAGTGCCTCCCCAGAGTTGAAAGAGTGACAGGCCCAAGATCAAGGGACGTTCGAGCCAAAATGCCTGGAAACACAAGAGTTTGAATCAATTTAAGTCATTGGAAGAGGGACAGACTGATTTTGGGCGAGAGTTTCAGAGCTCAGCAGTTGAATAGAAGAAAGTCCATTTCACTCTTGGGTTGGAGAGTTGCACAGAGTTGGGGTGGAATTGTGTTGCAAGACGGGAACTACGTACCCTGCTTAGAGGAGGTGGTATACACTGGGAAAGCTCTGAGGAACATTGATTATTATTATAGTAGCGATAGAATAGCGAGAGAGATGCAACATTGCGGCGAAGAGAGAGAGATTGCAAGGAGTTGGTGAGTGGGCGGGAGTTAATGATACGAAAGGCTTTTCTTTCTACTTTGTCTAGGAGTGCGGTGTGAGAGGATCCTCCCCACACATGTGAACAATACTCAATACAAGAAAGTACTGTGCTCTTGTACAGAGCAAGAAGCTGTGCAGGGGTAAAGAACCCCTTGAGGCGGTTGAGCACATCCAGCTTCTGGGAGGCTGCCTTAGCAAGACTGGTAATATGGTCCTTCCAAGTGAGAGCAGAAGAAAAAGAGACACTGAGAATATTGAGAGAAGATGAAGAATTGATTTTTGTATTGTTTAAGTGTAAGGGATAGTCCTCTGGGAGTTCTAAACAGGTAGTAAGATGAAGAAATTGAGTTTTGGAAGCATTAAAAGCAAAACAGGTTTTCTCTGCCCCAATTGGAGATAGTAGTTAGATCAGAAGAGAAGTGTTGCATGGCTTCATTACGTTTGTCTTTGAGGGATTGCTGGATAGGGCATTCAAGAAAACTAATTGAGTAGTGTAAGATAGAGTAGTCTGCATAATTGCGTATGAATGGATGGGACTGGAGGTACAGTTGAGAAGATCATTTATGAAAATTAGAAAGATAATGGGAGATAGGAAAGAGCCCTGAGGAACACCGGAGTTGATAGGATGAGGAAGTGAGCGATGACCATCCACAACCGCAGCTATGGCCGGAAAGGAAATTAGAGGCAAAGGCACAGCTGGAGGGATAGAAACTGAAGGAGGGTAGCTTAGAAATTAAAGATTTGTGCCAGACTCTATCGAAGGCCTTCGATATGTCTAGTGCAATAGAAAAGGTCTCACCGAAGTCCCGAAAGGAGGATGACCAAGAGTTAGTAAGATATGAAAGAAGATCACCAGTAGAGCGACCTTTAAGGAAGCCATACTGGCGATCTGAGAGTAGATTATGAGAAGCGAAATGCTGAAGAAATTTGGAAGCAAGAATAGTTTCAAAAACTTTAGAGATACAATAGATGAGAGCAATTGGACGATAGTTGGAGGGTTAAGAGCGGTCACCCTTCTTTGGAATAGGTTGAATGAGAGCAAACTTCCAGCAAGAAGGGAAGACGTTAGAGGAGAGACAGAGACGAAAGAGTTTGCCTAGGCAGGGAGTCAGCACGGAAGCAAAGTTTTTTAGTACAACAGGAGGAACACCATCCGGACAATACGCCTTCTTAGTATTAAGCCCAGAGAGGGTAGAAAGTACATCATTAGAAGAGATTAGGATATTAGGCATAAGTAGAAGAGAGGGGAGTACAAAGGAAATCAAGCAAAAACAGGCCTAGTGACCCTTCTAGGCTGCTTGTCCTCCAAAACACTGAGGATCAAGTGTCCAAACAGTGGTTTAGAGTGGGTAAGGGAAAATTGGAAAGGGAACTAATGTCCGTGGCAGAAATAGGAAGTTAGTAGGGGACAGATGGGTTAGTAACTGAGGGGAGGATAAAATAAGTTATTAATTTACAAACACAGTCAGTCGCGGGTTTGATGCGAGATATTTGTCTATGCGGAGTTTAAATGAATCAACGGTGCTGCAGTCTATAACGTTTTGGGGAAGCCCATTCCACAAGTTGACAACTTGATTAAAGAAGAAATTCTTAGATTCGTGGGAGTTAAAAGACTTACCAATAATTTGGCAACCGTTTCCCCGCGTGAAATTAGATTGGTCGATAGTGAAGTACTTAGTACAGTTCATATTGTCGATGGTGTTGATGATTTTAAACACTTGAATTAAGTCACCTCTTAATCTGCACTGGGTTAAAGGAAATAGATTTAATTCTCTAAGACGCTCTTCGTATGGTTTGTTCTTTAGGCTAGGTATCATTTTGGTAACTCTACGTTGAACTCGTTCTAGCTTGTTTATATCTTTTGGGTAATAAGGGCACCAGGATTGAACGCAGTATTCCAGAAGAGGGCGGACTAAGGAATTGTAAAGGGTTAGGATAACTTCTTTGGCTTTATGGTCAAATGACCTGCCTATAAAGCCAATTATTTTGTTTGCCTTCTTAATAATGTGACGTTAACCACTCCGTTAGAACCGCATGGCTTGTCCTACAGTGACTCGCTAGGATCGCCAGGGCAGTGGATGGGGCTACAGTTTGTGTATTAGAGTGTGCTTTATTTCATATGAAAGCTTGTGTCATGGGCAGTCCAGAAAGGCTCTTTGTTTTCACCCATGTCAAGGCTTTATATATTTAATTGTAAAGTATATGTTTTATCATTAACTAGTAATGATGGGATCTGGGAGAGAGAGAGAGAGTAGAACAGAGTGAGAGGGAGCGCGTAGTGTTTTTGTCCCGCTCGATGACGTCACGGCTGGCTGCCTCGTTCGTGGGGGTTGGTTGAGAGAGGTCCTTTCCATGCTGTTAGATCCCTTGCTAGTGGCTAGAGGACTTGTAACCGCTTTTTTCCCACGCGGCTCGAGCTGGTGCGAGTATATATACAGTTCCTCGCCACTCTCTCCCTCAGATCTGGTTTCTAGAACACACCCATCTTTTTTCCCTTGCTATCTGTCCCCGCTCCGTACCTGAGAATCTTTTCCTCTGCCTATCTCTCTCATTTTCCATATCCTTCACCACCTTTTATTAATATTATACCCCCTCTGGTTAACTCTGCAAAATCAGCTTCATGCTGGCCAGTTGTATTGTGTGTTAAGGTCTGATATAGCCTATGTATGTTAGTTGTTAAGATAAGTGGATCACGAAGCATTGGTTGGCATTTATATTGTTTAGTACTGCTTCCTTTAGTTATTAGTGTTCTGCTGGGTTAGATAATGCTAGACTAGGAGTCTGATATTATAAGGTATTGTTTCCTATGAGTGCTGGCTTTAGTTAAAAGCTGCACGACATACCTGAGACTGGAGTTGATTGAGTAAATTCTAGTCTGTGTGCCATTGAGAATAGAGCATGCACGAATGAGGGCTTTTTGGCTATACCATTCTGCATTGTTCTAGTCTCGATTGTTGGTCTTTGAGGTACGCCAGGAGAACGCTTAATACTTCGGTATTAAGGTTTCTCAAGAGAGCTACCCTTCCCTATAACGTAATATTTGACGCACAGACTTGAGATTTGCACTAGGCTATGCGGCATGCCATGCGCACCAGTATCTCGTATCATTGACTCTAGCTAGACTTTATCAATCATAGTAGACATTAAGTATATTAAACCAATTACTCTTTTTATGCATACCCATTTATGATTACACAAGCATTTCGCAGCCTAGTTTGATGTATTGAGACACAAACGACTTAGGCTCTTTTTGTTGATAGGAATACTGCATTGTCGTGGCGATTATTATTAGTGTTGTAGTGTAAGGATATTCTTGGCTACGACGGCATTATATATTCTGCCTTTTTGTGTGCATAGCCTGCACGAGCATTGTTCCGCTGCCTGCCTTTTTGGGTTCCATACCCGATACGAGCATCTTTATAGCATCTAACATTTAAAGAAGATTTCTTGTTAGTGTTGAAGGACTTTAGTGCACTTTCTTTCATGCAGGAGTGCCTGACATTTATTGATTAAAGTAACGTAAGCTGTAACTTCTCTTACCACCTTACTTTGCATACCATAACCAAGCACCTTCGGTTATAGGTAGTAATAGGCTGTTTTCACATAACATTAAGCCTAGAGTACACGCACATTTATTGAGAGTTTGATAGCCTATTATTGCATATAGAACTCTGTAGAGTATTTGTGTTCTTTGTTCACTGGGAATATACATCAGAGGTTGGAGCTAGCGCTTTCCGTTGTAGCATTTATGCCATTACTAGTCCAATGAATAAGAGCCCTCATATATTTGAACCCCAGTCGTAACAATAACTTCTGAACATTGTTGACTCGGTTTTAGGTTACTCGATAGTGTTACTCCCAGATCGGTTTCTCTGTTTACATTCTTAAGCTGAGTGCCATTCATCGAATAGTTTGCTTTCTCATTTAGGTATCTGATATGTAGTAATTTACATTTATCCGCATTGAAACTGATTTGCCAAATTTGGGCCCAACATGACAATTTATCTAGATTGTGTTGCATGTATCGTCAACTTGTTCTTTTGAGAGTACGCTATTTGCAATTTTTGTATCGTCAGCAAATTTTGAGATTGTACAGGTGAGACCCTCATCTATGTCGTTGATGTAAATTAGAAATAGAATTGGTCCTAGTACCGATCCCTGGGGCACCTCACTTCTTACATTGGGGGGTGGAGAGAGAGGAATAGCACCGGAATCATCCAAGGTGGAGTTTCTAGCAAAGGTTTGAGCGAAGAGTTCAGCTTTGTCAGAGGAGGAAGTGATGATTGTGCCATCAGAGTGGGAAAGGGGAGGGAAAGACGAGGAAGAAAAATTGTTGGAGAGGTTTTTGGCGAGATGCCAGAAAGCTTGGGAAGAGCTAGAGTTTGATAGTTAAGTGCATTTATTATGAGGATATATATATATATACCGTATCAATAAAAATTGAAATTAAGCACATTCATTTACGTGTAATTCTGGTAAGATATCCAAGAATACTTCTGTCATATATTGTTTGGGACATATTAAATCACCATTATCAATCTGTTTATCTTCAGCTTCAATACTTCATCTTACATTTTGTGATATGAAATATATACAATAACTGATAATTGCATTATATGAACACGTGCTCTAGACAAGTCCAGGTGAATATCACAAGCTTTCCAAATGCCATAACTTATTATTCATCAAGAATTAGTCTACTTTTTACGTGAACCGTAACTATATATTTTGAAGGAGCTATGCAGGAAAAATTGAAATATATATAAGTATATCATAAATAACTACTTATTACTTTGCACCAAGTAATTTCCACATAGTGTTGCTAGCTATAAGCTTAATAGTAACTAATAATAATAGTGGAAATGTAATGTTGATGATAATTAACATATTAGTGAGTATGACGTTTCTTTTCCGCGTTACACAGAGCTTACTTTTGCTTAATATGTGTGTGTATATATATAATCCCCGAGGATTTGCCTGGGACCCTCGCGGCAAACTTGTGGGACACGTATAGAGACAATTGTTTCCACTTTCTCCACTTCAGACTATTTCTCCACTTCAGACATATTACGTCTCAGCCTGGTGAAATAACCCTTCAACCAGAGAGGCTCCGTTACTTTTAGAAGACGGAAAAGATGTATGATGTAATGTTATTACATATTTAGTTTTGTATTATGTTTATGTGGAAGGAAAACAGTTACTGCACTGTTCGAACAATACCTAAATATTTATGTCGGGAGTTAAGAGTTCGTATAGTGAGTGGTATGGTGATATTATGACAGTAAATATATAGTTTAATTTACCTGGTTATGTTAGGATTCTTCTTAAAACGTCATACCTAAATTATAATGTCTATCAGTGAACTTAGGAATGGCTTAGATGGAAGTAGGGTAAATCATGAGCGGATAAATAGAGGCTAGAATAAAATTAACCGGCTTGAGTTGGCGGAGATCTACACTTGACGAAGTCTTGGGAAGGAATGGCGAATGCTTCGTTCTTTAGCATACAAAACTATCTTATGTTAAATATAATTGACTAACTGTATGTTGAGCATTCTTTCTTAATATAAAGTTTTGGTGATAATCTTCAAGGACACTATACATCCGCCTTATTAGAAACAATGGACAATATAAAGATGTAATTAAATTCATACATCGATTTTATCGTGGCCTACAGGTTTCTTATACCATGTATTTCATTTCTATGTGTCTAAATGCGCGTAAAAATGTATTACTGATCCTGAAAAAAAAAAAATCCCCTATATCGCCTACGTCGCAAGAGGCGGGTGGCTTTGTTTACATCCGCCGCGAAGAAGAAGAAGCGTTGAGGAAAATTTGGTTTTTTCCCCTTACTGTTTAAATATATGATGATTTTTCCAACGGCAAATGGTTATGGCCAAATAGTTATTTTTCGCGAGTGAAGGGACGTGTTTTTAGATTGTTGTTTAATGGGTAAATATGCATTTACGCCTATTATCACACATCAAAACACCCTTACACAATTCTAAACTAGATAAAAACAATCGAAACGATGTTTTGCCCCCTTAACCCGGCAAGCGCGATAGGCCTCACGGAAGGCTTCCTATAGGGAACGCGATAGGCCTCACGGAAGCAAGACCATAAAAAAAGCCTTCCAAAAAAAAAGGGCCTATCAAAACAAAGGATTTTGTCTCTAGGTGAGATATTCCCCTCTAGTACTCATCATGTGTTTCTCACCCTCCCCCTCCCTCCCCCCCTTATTCCCCCCTCCCCCTCTCCTCAATTATCACCTATTTATCCTCTTATTATCATCATTTATCGGTTATTTTTCTCTCCCGCGATAATATAGCACAAGTGGGTTGCATAAAAGATCGTTATGCAACACCCAGACACGGCACACACCGCCCGCTCGTCTCAGTTGACTCCCAGACAGCGAGAGGAGGGCTGCCTGTGGCTCTCTCTCCTGAGATTATGACCGGGTGGCCAATATCTTTGTTTTTCACCACCCAAATGCTTTTCCCACTTATTTTAGCACTCTTGAAGGTTCATATATACATCATATATGTAAAATAAAAGCATACCGAAAACAATAATGCTTATATTGTAATATAACGAAATTCTGTCAGAATCCAGGGCTAGAAATGCACAAATAACTACCCTAGCACCTAGGTCTATATCGCGCTAGTCAGGTTAAAGATCTATATATATGAGGATGACAATAAATCAAGGGGGGGTGAGGGGGGCAACGCCCCCCCCCCCCCCCTCAACCCATCGTGTATCCCAGTACCCCACAATTTCCCTTACCTACTGTAAAGGCGCGATTCACCATAAATGGTGCTATTGACGCCGTATCTTCAGATTAATGAATGAATAAGTTTATGAAAAATCCTCCACTCAAACCATGAAAAAACAACAATAAAACACTATATTCCTTGAAAAAATATAAAGAAACTTGGTAAATAAGGCCGCTCTAGCTGTCTTGAATGTTACCTCTCCGGGTAAGTGCCGGCACTGTTATTGTTCACCATCTTTATTGATGCCGTAGCCCCAACTAGACTATTGTTGCGAGGGTCCGCCAGTGTTAGACCAACTATAGTGAACCAGTGTTACGACCGGGGCTCGTATAAAACAAGGGCTCTTAATCATGGGACTAGGAAAGCACACAGCCACAACGGTAACACTAGATCCAACCCCTGAACTTATAATGCCGGCGCACAAAACACCTATACCCTCCAGAGTTAAATCTGCGATAACGGAGTATCCTATAACTCAGTATAAGTGCACTACTACTACAGGCTGATGATCTCTGATACAGCCTGATCACAACAACAAACAATTACGGTAATAAGGTATACTAGGAAAAGATAGAGATCTTAATTAAATCACTGCAATGATTTAATGCAAACTAGAAGAAGGTATATTTAAAGTTACTCTAAACAATAATGAACTGTCACTCCTATACTAAAGAAAGTGAACGAAAGTCCCAAAGCATCGAGCAGGAATCTTCTGAAGAAAGTCTGATGCTGGGGTAAGATTATCGTATCGGATTTTGAACTGTAGTATAAAGCAGGAACAGGATATGACAATTGTAAGGACATATAGGATTAACTGGCACGGGAATAATAACTGCGCAATAGTAGGAACTCAAACAGCAAAAGAAGTACTTCCTCATCAACGAAACAGCCTACTAGGGTTGTCCAACTCAACAACAACCTAGACTAATAAATGCCGTGAATAATAATGCATACATAACAGAAAGAGTTTATAATCTAAATCTGGTGTCTGCTAGGCGAATAAAGTCTAGCTGGGATGTAGTAGGCTAGGAAACAATGGCTGAGGAAGCGGCTCGTAGCCTAGCGAAGTCCTTAAGGCTGTGCGGCCAAATTACGTTAATTGACGGGGTGCTCTTGGAGAGATCCAGATCGCTAATATCTGGTTCTCTCCTGGCGACCTTCTCAAAGTCAAAGCAAACGAGTTAGCACAGTGTTGGGTGGCAGAGGCAAAAGCCCTCACTCGCAACACAGCACTAAACTCACAAGGTACACAGTCAGAAAGACCACCTAGGCTTCCCACGTCTCCATTGCGATTGTACAGGTTCAACAAAATCTAGTACACATCGGAAATCACAACACCAGTAGCCTTATCCCAGTCTAGCATTAAATCCCCCAGCAGACCACCAAGATACAGGATGGGAGACACCGTGAGTGTGTCGAACCTCTACAGACAAAAATGGTAACCTTCCAAAATGCCTAACTAAACATGTGTTATCTGAGAGCTTCAGCATATAATACGATGGCCGATATATGAAATCGTGCAGAACCAAAGGGAAGTTATGATATTAAATAGAGTAGAAGAATGAGAGGTAAGAAGTTGAGAGAGAGAAAGTGCTCTATAGGTAGAAGTCGGGAGACAGGGGGGCAAGGGACATGTGAAGGGTATGCTAGTCAGGAAAGCTCTGAGGAAGGAACTCCTCGGGACCCCTCCAGGATCACACACAAAGGCATGGTGGTCAGCCAATCACAGGCTGCTACGTCACCAGGCAGCAGGGCTGCAGAAGGTGCCAAGAACCACCAACCAATCAAGAGGCGTGAGACGGCATGCGCGCGAGCCTACAAAGCGAGGGGGGAGGCAGCACATGTATATGCACGCACACACTACCACCCCACTGCCTATATTATTCTCTCTCCTTAACTATATACAATGCATCCTATGTTCAACTCGATTATATAAAATGCTTCCCGTTGTCACAGACGAAAATAAAGACCTCCACGGAACTGTCTGTAACAACACGAACACTATGAAAGAAAGAACAACATTGTAGATAGACTGTAGCCAAATACCTTGCCCCGGCGAGTGCTAGCGAGTGGCCAAGCAAGCGGCTGAGCCCACGTGGCGTTCTGCTGAGCTGCAGGCGTCACACCCCACCCAAGATATTAGACGCTCAACCATGAGCTCTATATCTTACAAGCAGAACCCTGATAAGACTCGCCACCCCTAACCACTTCGCAACAAAGAAGGCAAAGCTCAGTTCTCATCAAAAAAAATTACAACCCCTCCCAACACAATAGCTCAATTAATTCATACTGCTATGCTCCTAGAGCGAGCTTCTACTAGCCCAGCCTTCTGAGAGAAGCACAGGTTCGACTCAGAACTTTAGCTATAACATACTTAAACAAAATTTAACTATTAAAGAAAGAGTTTTTATTTATTTTTTTATTTTTTTTAGTTTATGGCGTCTGCACTTACAGGGGCAGCCTGATTTTTCTCCACTCTCAACACACACTGACTGAACGGCGAGGGTTCTCCAGCAAACAAACCCTCCCGTGACAAACAATCAGCCAAAACATTATCAGTGCCCTTAGCATGCCACACATCCAACTTGTGTTCCGGCAACACAACAACACCTGGCACTGATAAACTGCCCAGTTCAACACAAGCATTTCACTTCGCTCTTTCCGGCAACGGGGCCTGCCAATAACCTTTCACTAGTTCTACCTTCGTGATTAGCAATGCAGCCCCGATGCGGTCTATGGTATCGTCAACTCTAGGTAAGGGATAGGCGTCTGTCAGGGAATGCACACACACTCGCAATGAACACACACACTGATCTTGCCACTTAACACAGGTTGTAAAGTTACAGGCAACGACCACTCACGACATTCCTTATCCTTCAGACCCTTGGGCAGTGGATAGGTGTCTGTCAGGGATAATGCACACTGTTACGTCCTGGAATACTCTTCGCTCTTTCCGGCAACGGGGCCTGCCAATAACCTTTCACTAGTTCTACCTTCGTGATTAGCAATGCAACCCCGATGCGGTCTATGGTATCGTCAACTCTAGGTAAGGGATAGGCGTCTGTCAGGGAATGCACACACACTCTCCCAATCAACACACACACTGATCTTGCCACTTAACACAGGTTGTAAAGTTACAGGCAACGGCCACTCACGACATTCCTTATCCTTCAGACCCTTGGGCAGTGGATAGGTGTCTGTCAGGGATAATGCACACTGCTGATAGTCAAGCAGGCTATATAAAAGATCACACAATTAAGTTGACTTAAAGCTTCAAGGAAAAGATAGATAACGGAATGAAATTGCAGAAACAATTTAATAACAAACTAGAAGAAAGTACATTTAACGTTACGTTAATGAATACAACTAATCACCCCTGCGTGAAAGAAGGGGAAAGCAAACAGTCCTCAAAACATCGTACCGGTAGACAAGATGCGGGTTTCTAAACTGCATGCGGCTACTGTAGGATCTGATGCTTAGCAAAGAAAGTACGTTACGGATTTAGAGAACTCTTAACTCATAAGCAGGAATAAATACTAGTGATAGGCCATACAGTGTATAATGGCATAGGTATAATTAAATAAAGGTAGCAACTCGCAACATAACCACATACAGGTGTGCTTCTCACTCTTAGTCAGGCAAGCCTGCTCGGACAGAGTCTCTAACCCCACCCTGACTCACAATGCTCACAAAAACGGTAAACTGTGGCACAATAACAAGCATACAGAAATAATAAACCCCTAGCTGTTAATCTGCCAGGTGGCAGAGGTCTAGCTGGAAGGATATAGGCTTCGGATACCCAGGCTGAGCCACCTGCTCTAGCCTAGGGACGTTCCCAAGTCTGTGCGCCAAATTACTCTAATTGAAAGGGTGCTCTCTTGAGAGACTCAGATCGCAAGTATCTGACTCTCTCCTGGCAACCCTAAAACAAAAGCAAGACGTGCTAGCGCAGTGCTGAGTGGACTAGGCAAGGGCCCTCACACAACACAACACTAGACACACAGGGACACAGACAAGAAAAATGCCCCCAGACTCCCACGGGTATCCTAGTAAAGTTGTGCGGGTCCACAGGACTCGCACCAGCAGACTTTACTTTAAAGGATCGCAAAAAGCCTCCCCCTGCTAACGGACACAAGAACACACCAGCAAGCATGAAACCACCAAATATGAGACAACAAAAAAGCTTCCTAGGTCTCATTAACAATTACGTCTCTGCATAAGGCCCAAAATCCTATCTAGTTATCTGAGAGCTCGTCGTTCATACAATAATAGATATAAGGTCTATCAAGGGGATGGGATAATTAAATAGATTGGTGAAGTAGTGGAAGGAAGGTATACAAAGTAAGAGAGAAAGTTTCTAAGTGGGGTTGAGAGGGATAGATATCAAGGGGGTCTGAAGGGTACGACAGTGAGGTGAGCTCTGAGTCTGGAATCTGTCTGGACCCCGCCCTAGGCATGCAGAATACATCCCAGGCTTGGCAACACTCAACACAGTTGCCGGGTCAAAATCGTCTACACCGTGCGTGAGTCGAAACTAAGCCTAACGTTGCAATCAAATGCATATGGCAACATCCGGCTCGTCCGTGCAAGCTAGACTTCTCCGCGCGAACTGCCAACGTCCCCCAGCCGGTTCTCTCTCTCAAGCTCGTCTCCTCCAACTCTCACTAGACTGACATCTTCTATATTATAATGGGAAACAATCAACTATCGAGGATAAAATATACCAAGATGCGTTGGTTCGAAATAAGGGCAGCTACAAGCTGTTGAAAACAACATAAGAATATCCCAGACATTATTTACATTGTCGTTAGGATTATATACTAAGGCAAAGCCGGACGGCCGGCTGCCACCAGCCGGTTTCTAAAAGGCTGGGGCAGACGGACGCGCGCGCCTGCCGCCACGTGGCTACTATGCAGAAGCGTCACACCTCCCCCAAGATATAAGACCCTTGACTAAGGTATTCATATCTAACAGAAAGCTTTCTCATAGTACC
>CM064507.1:3465368-3532553 GCA_032716605.1 Paralithodes platypus
ACCCCCTCTGGTTAAACTCTGCAAAAATCAGCTTCATGCTGGCCAGTTGTATTGTGTGTTAAGGTCTGATATAGCCTACTGTATGTTAGTTGTTAAGATAAGTGGAGCACGAAGCAATTGGTTGGCATTGATATTGTGTAGTAACTGCTTCCTTTAGTTAGTAGTGTATGCTGGGTTAGATAATGCTAGACTAGGAGTCTGATATTATAAGGTATTGTTTCCTATGAGTGCTGGCTTTAGTTAAAAGCTGGCACGACATACCTGAGAACTGGAGTTGATTGAGTTAGGAAAAATTCTAGTCTGTGTGCCATTGAGAATTAGAGCATGCACGAATGAGGGCTTTTTGGCTATACCATTCTGCACTGTTTCTAGTCTCGATTGTTGGTCTTTGAGGTACGCCAGGAGAACGCTTAATACTTCGGTATTAAGGTTTCTCAAGAGAGCTACATTCCCTATAACGTAATATTTGACGCACAGACTGGAGATTTGAACTAGGCTATGCGGCATGCCATGCGCACCAGTATTCTAGTATCATTGACTATAGCTAGGACTTTATCAATCATAGTAGACATTAAGTATATTAAACCAATGGACTCTGTTTATGCATACCCATTTATGATTACACAAGCATTTCGCAGCCTAGTTTGATGTATTGAGAAACCAAACGACTTAGGCTCTTTTTGTTGATAGGAATACTGCATTGTCGTGGCGATTATTATGTGTGTTGTTAGTGTTTAGGATATTCTTGGCTACGACGGCATTATATATTTCTGCCTTTTTGTGTGCATAGCCTGCACGAGCATTGTTTCGGCGCCTTGCCTTTTTGGGTTCCATATCCGATACGAGCATCTTTATAGCATCTAAAACATTTAAAGAAGATTCCTTGTTAGGGTTGAAGGACTTTAGTGCACTTTCTTTCATGCAGGGAGTGCCTGACATTTATTGATTGAAGTAACGTAAGCTGTAACTTCTCTTACCACCTTACTTTGCATACCATAACCAACGCACCTTCGGTTATAGGTAGTAATAGGCTGTTTTCACATAAAACTTAAGCCTAGAGTACACGCACATTTATTGAGAGTTTGATAGCCTATTATTGCATATAGAACTCTGTAGGAGTGATTTGGGTTCTTTGTTCACTGGGAATATTACATCAGTGGTTGGAGCTAGCGCTTTCCGTTGTAGCATTTATGCCATTACTAGTCCAATGAATAAGAGCCATCATATATTGAACCCCAAGTCGTAACAATAACTTCTGAACATTGTTGACTCGGTTTTAGGTTCCCTCGATAGTGTTACTCCAGATCGGTTTCTCTGTTACATTCTTAAGCTGAGTGCCATTCATCGAATAGTTTGACTCCTTTCTCATTTAGGTATCTGATATGTGGTACTTTACATTTATCCGCATTGAAACTGATTTGCCAAATTTGGGCCCAACATGACAATTTATCTAGATTGTGTTGCATGTATCGTCAACTTGTTCTTTTGAGAGTACGCTATTTGCAATTTTTGTATCGTCAGCAAATTTTGAGATTGTACAGGTGAGACCCTCATCTATGTCGTTGATGTAAATTAGAAATAGAATTGGTCCTAGTACCGATCCCTGGGGCACCTCACTACTTACATTGGGGGGTGGAGAGAGAGGAATAGCACCGGAATCATCCAAGGTGGAGTTTCTAGCAAAGGTTTGAGCGAAGAGTTCAGCTTTGTCAGAGGAGGAAGTGATGATTGTGCCATCAGAGTGGGAAAGGGGAGGGAAAGACGAGGAAGAAAAATTGTTGGAGAGGTTTTTGGCGAGATGCCAGAAAGCTTGGGAAGAGCTAGAGTTTGATAGTTCAGTGCATTTATTATGAGGATATATATATATATATACCGTATATATAATAAAAGCTGAAATTAAGCACATTCATTTACGTGTAATTCTGGTAAGATATCCAAGAATATACTTCTGTTCATATAATTGTTTGGGACATATTAAATCACCATTATCAATCTGTTTATCTTCAGCTTCAATACTTCATCTTACAATTTGTGATATGAAATATATACAATAACTGATAATTGCATTATATGAACACGTGCTCTAGACAAGTCCAGGTGAATATCACAAGCTTTCCAAATGCCATAACTTGTTATTCATCAAGAATTAGTCTACTTTTTACGTGAACCGTAACTATATATTTTGAAGGAGCTATGCAGGAAAAATTGAAATATATATAAGTATATCATAAATAACTACTTATTACTTTGCACCAAGTAATTTCCACATAGTGTTGCTAGCTATAAGCTTAATAGTAACAGTAATAATAATAGTGGAAATGTAATGTTGATGATAATTAACATATTAGTGAGTATGACGTTTCTTTTCCGCGTTACACAGAGCTTACTTTTGCTTAATATGTGTGTGTATATATATAATCCCCGAGGATTTGCCTGGGACCCTCGCGGAAAACTTGTGGGACACGTATAGAGACAATTGTTTCCACTTTCTCCACTTCAGACTATTTCTCCACTTCAGACATATTACGTCTCAGCCTGGTGAAATAACCCTTCAACCAGAGAGGCTCCGTTACTTTTAGAAGACGGAAAAGATGTATGATGTAATGTTATTACATATTTAGTTTTGTATTATGTTTATGTGGAAGGAAAACAGTTACTGCACTGTTCGAACAATACCGAAATATTTATGTCGGGAGTTAGAGTTCGTATAGTGAGTGGTATGGTGATATTATGACAGTAAATATATAGTTTAATTTACCTGGTTATGTTAGGATTCTTCTTAAAACGTCATACCTAAATTATAATGTCTATCAGTGAACTTAGGAATGGCTTAGATGGAAGTAGGGTAAATCATGAGCGGATAAATAGAGGCTAGAATAAAATTAACCGGCTTGAGTTGGCGGAGATCTACACTTGACGAAGTCTTGGGAAGGAATGGCGAATGCTTCGTTCTTTAGCATACAAAACTATCTTATGTTAAATATAATTGACTAACTGTATGTTGAGCATTCTTTCTTAATATAAAGTTTTGGTGATAATCTTCAAGGACACTATACATCCGCCTTATTAGAAACAATGGACAATATAAAGATGATGTAATTAAATTCATACATCGATTTTATCGTGGCCTACAGGTTTCTTATACCATGTATTTCATTCCTATATGTGTCTAAATGCGCGTAAAAATGTATTACTGATCCTGAAAAAAACAAAATATCCCCTATATCGCCTACGTCGCAAGAGGCGGGTGGCTTTGTTTACATCCGCCGCGAAGAAGAAGCGTTGAGGAAAATTTGGTTTTTTCCCCTTACTGTTTAAATATATGATGATTTTTCCAACGGCAAATGGTTATGGCCAAATAGTTATTTTTCGCGAGTGAAGGGACGTGTTTTTAGATTGTTGTTTAATGGGTAAATATGCATTTACGCCTATTATCACACATCAAAACACCCTTACACAATTCTAAACTAGATAAAAACAATCGAAACGATGTTTTGCCCCCTTAACCCGGCAAGCGCGATAGGCCTCACGGAAGGCTTCCTATAGGGAACGCGATAGGCCTCACGGAAGCAAGACCATAAAAAAAGCCTTCCAAAAAAAAAAAGGGCCTATCAAAACAAAGGATTTTGTCTCTAGGTGAGATAATTCCCCTCTAGTACTCATCCATGTGTTTCTCACCCCTCCCCCTCCCCTCCACCACCTTATTCCCCCCCTCCTCAATTATCACCTATTTATCCTCTTTATCATCATTTATCGGTTATTTTTCTCTCCCGCGATAATATAGCACAAGTGGGTTGCATAAAAATCGTTATGCAACACCCAGACACCGGCACACACCGCCCGCTCGTCTCAGTTGACTCCCAGACAGCGAGAGGGGAGGGCTGCCTGTGGCTCTCTCTCGCCTGAGATTATGACCGGGTGGCCAATATCTTTGTTTTTCACCACCCAAATGCTTTTCCCACTTATTTTAGCACTCTTGAAGGTTCATATATACATCATATATGTAAAATAAAAGCATACCGAAAACAAATAATGCTTTATATTGTAAATATAACGAAATTCTGTCAGAATCCAGGGCTAGAAATGCACAAATAACTACCCTAGCACCTAGGTCTATATCGCGCTAGTCAGGTTAAAGATCTATATATATGAGGATGACAATAAATCAAGGGGGGGTGAGGGGGGGGAACGGGCTCCTCCCCCCCCCCCCCCTCAACCCATCGTGTATCCAATGTACCCCACAATTTCCCTTACCTACTGTAAAGGCGCGATTCACCCAATAAATGGTGCTATTTGACGCTGTATTTTCAGATTAATGAATAATGTGTAAGTTAATGCAAATCCTCCACTCAAACCATGAAAAAACAACAATAAAACACTATATTCCTTGAAAAAATATAAAGAAACTTGGTAAATAAGGCCGCTCTAGCTGTCTTGAATGTTACCTCTCCGGGTAAGTGCCGGCACTGTTATTGTTCACCATCTTTATTGATGCCGTAGCCCCAACTAGACTATTGTTGCGAGGGTCCGCCAGTGTTAGACCAACTATAGTGAACCAGTGTTACGACCGGGGCTCGTATAAAACAAGGGCTCTTAATCATGGGACTAGGAAAGCACACAGCCACAACGGTAACACTAGATCCAACCCCTGAACTTATAATGCCGGCGCACAAAAACACCTATACCCTCCAGAGTTAAATCTGCGATAACGGAGTATCCTATAACTCAGTATAAGTGCACTACTACTACAGGCTGATGATCTCTGATACAGCCTGATCACAACAACAAACAATTACGGTAATAAGGTATACTAGGAAAAGATAGAGATCTTAATTAAATCACTGCAATGATTTAATGCAAACTAGAAGAAGGTATATTTAAAGTTACTCTAAACAATAATGAACTGTCACTCCTATACTAAAGAAAGTGAACGAAAGTCCCAAAGCATCGAGCAGGAATCTTCTGAAGAAAGTCTGATGCTGGGGTAAGATGATCGTATCGGATTTTGAACTGTAGTATAAAGCAGGAACAGGATATGACAATTGTAAGGACATATAGGATTAACTGGCACGGGAATAATAACTGCGCAATAGTAGGAACTCAAACAGCAAAAGAAGTACTTCCTCATCAACGAAACAGCCTACTAGGGTTGTCCAACTCAACAACAACCTAGACTAATAAATGCCGTGAATAATAATGCATACATAACAGAAAGAGTTTATAATCTAAATCTGGTGTCTGCTAGGCGAATAAAGTCTAGCTGGGATGTAGTAGGCTAGGAAACAATGGCTGAGGAAGCGGCTCGTAGCCTAGCGAAGTCCTTAAGGCTGTGCGGCTAAATTACGTTAATTGACGGGGTGCTCTCTTGAGAGATCCAGATCGCTAATATCTGGTTCTCTCCTGGCGACCTTCTCAAAGTCAAAGCAAACGAGTTAGCACAGTGTTGGGTGGCAGAGGCAAAAGCCCTCACTCGCAACACAGCACTAAACTCACAAGGTACACAGTCAGAAAGACCACCTAGGCTTCCCACGTCTCCATTGCGATTGTACAGGTTCAACAAAATCTAGTACACATCGGAAATCACAACACCAGTAGCCTTATCCCAGTCTAGCATTAAATCCCCCAGCAGACCACCAAGATACAGGAAGGGAGACACCGTGAGTGTGTCGAACCTCTACAGACAAAAATGGTAACCTTTCCAAAATGCCTAACTAAACATGTGTTATCTGAGAGCTTCAGCATATAATACGATGGCCGATATATGAAATCGTGCAGAACCAAAGGGAAGTTATGATATTAAATAGAGTAGAAGAATGAGAGGTAAGAAGTTGAGAGAGAGAGAAAGTGCTCTATAGGTAGAAGTCGGGAGACAGGGGGGCAAGGGACATGTGAAGGGTATGCTAGTCAGGAAAGCTCTGAGGAAGGAACTCCTCGGGACCCCTCCAGGATCACACACAAAGGCATGGTGGTCAGCCAATCACAGGCTGCTACGTCACCAGGCAGCAGGGCTGCAGAAGGTGCCAAAGAAACCACCAACCAATCAAGAGGCGTGAGACGGCACGCGCGCGAGCCTACAAAGCGAGGGGGGAGGCAGCACATGTATATGCAGGCACACACTACCACCCCACTGCCTATATTATTCTCTCTCCTTAACTATATACAATGCATCCTATGTTCAACTCGATTATATAAAATGCTTCCCGTTGTCACAGACGAAAATAAAGACCTCCACGGAACTGTCTGTAACAACACGAACACTATGAAAGAAAGAACAACATTGTAGATAGACTGTAGCCAAATACCTTGCCCCGGCAAGTGCTAGCGAGTGGCCAAGCAAGCGGCTGAGCCCACGTGGCGTTCTGCTGAGCTGCAGGCGTCACACCCCACCCAAGATATTAGACGCTCAACCATGAGCTCTATATCTTACAAGCAGAACCCTGATAAGACTCGCCACCCCTAACCACTTCGCAACAAAGAAGGCAAAGCTCAGTTCTCATCAAACAAAATTACAACCCCTCCCAACACAATAGCTCAATTAATTCATACTGCTATGCTCCTAGAGCGAGCTTCTACTAGCCCAGCCTTCTGAGAGAAGCACAGGTTCGACTCAGAACTTTAGCTATAACATACTTAAACAAAATTTAACTATTAAAAAAAGAGTTTTTATTTATTTTTTTATTTTTTTTAGTTTATGGCGTCTGCACTTACAGGGGCAGCCTGATTTTTCTCCACTCTCAACACACACTGACTGAACGGCGAGGGTTCTCCAGCAAACAAACCCTCCCGTGACAAACAATCAGCCAAAACATTATCAGTGCCCTTAGCATGCCACACATCCAACTTGTGTTCCGGCAACACAACAACACCTGGCACTGATAAACTGCCCAGTTCAACACAAGCATTTCACTTCGCTCTTTCCGGCAACGGGGCCTGCCAATAACTTTCACTAGTTCTACCTTCGTGATTAGCAATGCCGATGCGGTCTATGGTATCGTCAACTCTAGGTAAGGGATAGGCTTGTCAATGCACACACACTCGCAATGAACACACACTGATCTTGCACTTACACCTGGTTACAGGCAACGACCACTCACGACATTCCTTATCCTTCAGACCCTTGGGCAGTGGATAGGTGTCTGTCAGGGATAATGCACACTGTTACGTCCTGGAATACTCTTCGCTCTTTCCGGCAACGGGGCCTGCCAATAACCTTTCACTAGTTCTACCTTCGTGATTAGCAATGCAACCCCGATGCGGTCTATGGTATCGTCAACTCTAGGTAAGGGATAGGCGTCTGTCAGGGAATGCACACACACTCTCGCAATCAACACACACACTGATCTTGCCACTTAACACAGGTTGTAAAGTTACAGGCAACGACCACTCACGACATTCCTTATCCTTCAGACCCTTGGGCAGTGGATAGGTGTCTGTCAGGGATAATGCACACTGCTGATAGTCAAGCAGGCTATATAAAAGATCACACAATTAAGTTGACTTAAAGCTTCAAGGAAAAGATAGATAACGGAATGAAATTGCAGAAACAATTTAATAACAAACTAGAAGAAAGTACATTTAACGTTACGTTAATGAATACAACTAATCACCCCTGCGTGAAAGAAGGGGAAAGCAAACAGTCCTCAAAACATCGTACCGGTAGACAAGATGCGGGTTTCTAAACTGCATGCGGCTACTGTAGGATCTGATGCTTAGCAAAGAAAGTACGTTACGGATTTAGAGAACTCTTAACTCATAAGCAGGAATAAATACTAGTGATAGGCCATACAGTGTATAATGGCATAGGTATAATTAAATAAAGGTAGCAACTCGCAACATAACCACATACAGGTGTGCTTCTCACTCTTAGTCAGGCAAGCCTGCTCGGACAGAGTCTCTAACCCCACCCTGACTCACAATGCTCACAAAAACGGTAAACTGTGGCACAATAACAAGCATACAGAAATAATAAACCCCTAGCTGTTAATCTGCCAGGTGGCAGAGGTCTAGCTGGAAGGATATAGGCTTCGGATACCCAGGCTGAGCCACCTGCTCTAGCCTAGGGACGTTCCCAAGTCTGTGCGCCAAATTACTCTAATTGAAAGGGTGCTCTCTTGAGAGACTCAGATCGCAAGTATCTGACTCTCTCCTGGCAACCCTAAAACAAAAGCAAGACGTGCTAGCGCAGTGCTGAGTGGACTAGGCAAGGGCCCTCACACAACACAACACTAGACACACAGGGACACAGACAAGAAAATGCCCCCAGACTCCCACGGGTATCCTAGTAAAGTTGTGCGGGTCCACAGGACTCGCACCAGCAGACTTTACTTAAAGGATCGCAAAAAGCCTCCCCCTGCTAACCTGACACAAGAACACACCAGCAAGCATGAAACCACCAAATATGAGACAACAAAAAAGCTTCCTAGGTCTCATTAACAATTACGTCTCTGCATAAGGCCCAAAATCCTATCTAGTTATCTGAGAGCTCGTCGTTAATACAATAATAGATATAAGGTCTATCAAGGGGATGGGATAATTAAATAGATTGGTGAAGTAGTGGAAGGAAGGTATACAAAGTAAGAGAGAAAGTTTCTAAGTGGGGTTGAGAGGGATAGATATCAAGGGGGTCCGAAGGGTACGACAGTGAGGTGAGCTCTGAGTCTTGAATCTGTCTGGACCCCGCCCTAGGCATGCAGAATACATCCCAGGCTTGGCAACACTCAACACAGTTGCCGGGTCAAAATCGTCTACCCCGTGCGTGAGTCTAAACTAAGCCTAACGTTGCAATCAAATGCATATGGCAACATCCGGCTCGTCCCAAGCTAGACTCTCCGCGCGAAGCAACGTCCCCCAGCCGGTCTCTCTCTCCCGCTCGTCTCCTCCCACTCTCACTAGACTTACATCTTATATATTATAATGAAACAATCAACTATCGAGAATAAAATATACTAAGATGCGTTGGTTAAGAATAAGGGCAGCTACAAGCTGTGAAACAACATAAGAATATCCCAGACATTAGTTACATTGTCGTAGGATATATACTAAGGAAAAGCCGGCCGGCCGGCTGCCACCAGCCGGTTTCTAAACGGCTGGGCAGCCGACGCGCGCGCATGCCCGCACGTGGCTACTATGCAGAAGCGTCACACCTCCCCCAAGATATAAGACCCTTGACTAAGTTATTCATATCTAACAGAAAGCTTCTCATAGTACCACACACTGTTGTGACACAAGGCACTATATATAAAAAAATAAACTGTTGCGCTCCACCGAGCAAGTTCAACTAACTTAGCGACAATAAGCGAAAACATTCAACTTAGATACTGCTACAGCATCTTATACAAAATTCTACACGTTATAAAAATAAAGAGTTTTTATAAGGGTTTTGCTTTTTATTTTATTTTTTCGGCTGAACTAGTGACAGCCTATTTTCCTCCACACTCAACCCTCAATCCTGTGGCAGTCTAACCAACATCATCCACCCTTGATAGACAATTCGCTATCACGTTATCAGAACCGGCAATATGGCGTATGTCCAGATTATACTCCTGAAGCATGAGTGACCACCTGGTCAGCCTCATATTCCGGTTATGAAACTGATTCAAGAATTTCAGAGGGTGATGATCGGTATAAACCACTACGACTGGTCCGAAAGCAGGAACATATACATCGAAGTGCCTGAGCGCCAGCACTATCGCCAGGAGTTCTTTTTCAATTACAGAGTAATTCCTTTGTGCACTATTGAATTTTTTACTGTAAAAACTCACTGGATATTCGATACCTTCATCATCTGTCTGTAACAAGACAGCCCCAGCCACTGGCATCAGTCGCCAGCTGAAAAGGTCTGCTGAAGTCCGGGGCCCTGAGTATGGAGTGGGTACATAACAGGTGTTTCACCAAGGAAAACGCCTCTGCACACTCAGGAGACCACCGGAACTTCTTGTCCTTAGATAATAAGTCAGTTAAAGGTGCAAGTACAGTCGAATAGCCTTTGATGAAGCGACGATAATAGCCTATCATACCTAGAAACCGCATGATTTGTTTCTTAGTCGTAGGCTGGGGAAACTGATCGATGGCTTTGATCTTTGTCTGTGGAGGGCACACCTGACCCATCCCCACCTCGAACCCCAGGTACAAAACTGTGGCTTTGACAAAATCGCACTTACCCATGTTTACCACCAAACCTGCTTCATTCAGTTTATTAAAACGAAGTGGCTACGGGACACCACCAGTGGTGTCACGCAGCCCAGCCAGTGAGGCTGGGCTACGGGACACCACTGGTGGTGTCCCGCAGCCCAGCCTCACTGGCTGGGCTACGTGACACTACCAGTGGTGTCTCGCAGCCCAGCCACACTGGGTAGGCTACGGGACACCACCACAAGTGTTTTTGTATTTATCGCCATATAATTCAGCCAATTAGACTGTTGAATCGAAATTCTTTGGATTATTATTTATATTATCATTAAAAACGTTGGACTTTATTAAATTATAATCCTACTTGTTGTATATACAGACCTATTCCACACTCAACTCCCTACGCCACACACACTCACACATACCTATTTATACATCTAACTAGGCTTATATGTAGCCGTTATATATGTGTGTATATTTGCTTACAACACACCTGCTTCTCACCTGTAACTGGTTGACGTGTTTCCTGCCTTCTTACTGGTTCCGGCACCTGTTTCCTACCTTCGGAATGGAGTAGCAAGGTCCAGGGAACGATATATAAGCCGGGGATTTGATAATTCAAACTAGACGCATTCTAAGCTGGGAGGTGGAAAGAGCTGCATGGAGAGAACAGGCTTGTATATTATTATGTGTTAAGTTGTGTCCCATAGTGACCTCTTACACGTTAGTTAGGGATTATTTGTGACTATTAATTAACCAGCGGTATGTCGAAAACACACTCATTTGCTTTAAGATTTTGTGATTGGAGAAATCATGTTTAATTTACTTGGGGAAATCATATAGGTTGGATTGAAGAATCCTATATGTTTAATTTAATTGGAGATATATATATTTTGAATACTGTTTACTTTTGGTGTGTAGAATTAAGGTTTGCTTCAGAGATGATTTGTGATTGAATATTCTACTTTACTTATTAACAATTAACTTGATGTAAAGCTATTGTCATTCATAATTAATGATTAAGCCTTGTATAAGTTAAATACTTACCTGACTATTATTCAGAATAGGCATTGTAAAGGCCTAAGCCTACTAAACTTTAATTTGTACTTTAGTGAAATCAGAACGTATGCAAAACGATCCTGAACTCTTATCATAACTTTCATTGCTTATTATTTTGATTAAATGTAAAATACCTTTATTACGTTTATAAATACTTTATGTGACTTTATAATATTTCCTTACCATTTTTATTTAGTCAAATATCTTTCAGTAATAAGAATAAATAAGATAAAATACTAAAGGAGAATAATAATAATAAACTAATAATAACGAGATAACATACAAAGAATAAAACTATCTTTAAAGGGTTAACAAACTTAAATTAATTATATATAAAAGATCTTAATACTTTGCTGATAATCCAGATTAATAGAGATATTCTAGTGACTTAAAACCCTTGCTTACATATTGAAATTTTAGTATTCATAAGAAATAGCCTATTTCATATTAAACATTCAATGTAACTTTAAATAGTTTACTGATTAAATATAATTGAAGTGTATCAGAGTGTAAAGGATAACTGTCCCAACAACTGGAGGAAAGCAAGTGACAACAGAACTAACTTTAATATTTTACGTTCTTTTGGCCTTCAGCTGTTTTGCTACACTTTCATATTAACTGTGCTGTCTTTATTTATATAGTTAACCACTTCTAAATCAAGATACGTAACAATATATATATATGAAGTTGACAAAAGGGGCAAAGCTGCCTGTAACGAGTGTCCTCTCCCAAAGTTGAAAGAGTGACAGTTTCGAATTAAAGGTATGTTAGTGTTATAATGTCTGGAAGCACGTAGCCTGAAGCAGTTTTAATTCATAGTTGCATAATATTTAGAGCCCGTTTTTGTTGTCACTATTTTCAGTTGCACCTCTCTTTGTCTTCATGTTATTCTTGATTGTTTATGTTATGTTGTTGTATATTTAATCAGTAACTCCAATTGATTGTCCTTGCGTGTATTAACAGTCCAGGCTACCTATCTTTCAGATCGTTTTTTATATTTGAGGCACTGCACTTACAAATCTCAATGTTTACTGAAGACATAAAGGACATTATGTCCTTCTTTTACACACTGTTCATAGAAGGCAAACCTTTGAGACACTTCGAGGATATTGCATTATTATCTAGTTAACCCTTTCAGTATTCCATGGCACATTCCATCATTGTAGTATAGCTTTCAGCAGACGAATTTGTCCAGATAAGAAAAGAATAGTGCGAATTCAGAGGGTAAATCAGTGTACAAATCTGCATATGGTTTTGATCATTAATAATGTCCTTATTCTTTAGGAAGAACATATTGGAATTAGATAGTTAACTATGATATTGTGCACGTCTTTGTATCCTAGAGATCATTTCATAATCTGTACATTAGGCTATTGCCTAATGATACCAAGCATAGTATGTGAAATAGCCTCGTACATATTTAAAGGGATTAATGACGATATTCATGAAAGATAACAAACATGCTCCATACAAACAGGCTGGTATATAGATAGATGAGGGGCATGTGTGTGGCAGTTCCACTCCTGCAAGTGTGGTGCATTGATGGATGCTCAAGGTCACCATGCCCTGTCGTGTAGTCACAGCGCCGGCCGCCTGCCAAGACACTCAATACTAAATGATGTCATAAAATGGGCCCGGCAGTGCTAAACGTGCATCAATCCTTGAACGTCCTGGGTTTGCCAGAGATGACGGCAAACGGCCAGCTGGGATGATCACCTTCCCTTATAAGAATAGCCTGTGGGATGCCCCATGTGTTGACACTTTCTCAATAACCAAAATCACCAGAAGTGCCAACGAAACATGTGAAGCTGCCCGGATAGCAGAAAATAGAAAGCAAGAAAAATATCAAGTCCTCTCCAGACTTCATCAGTTCGAGTCTTTGGCCTTAGATACATCAGGGGTCTTCGGCCCTACTACCCTCAATATGGTAAATGAAATAGGCCACATAAACATAGAAGATACAGGAGAACCCCGGGAAACTCCCTGGCTCAAGCATAAGACTACAGAAGATGGCCATTCTCCGGGCAATGCCATCAGCGTCATGGGCTCTGTACGACTGGACCATGCCACTGTGTGAGGCCCAGGGAGGGGTGGTGTATCCCTAATGTTTCCACGCTATAATGTTCTCTTTGTATTTTTGATGGTGTTGGATGTACATACTAAAAGGAGATGAATCATACAGCACTTCTGGAAAAGCATGTTGTCTTATTAACTCTGAACCATCTCTCACTACTCGCCAAATCTCTCTTTACACGCCGTTGACTCTCTCTCTCTCTCTCTCTGTCATCTACCGCTCTTACAATAATCAGTTCTCTTCGAAGCTTTGTCCGTGTAGCACGGAGAATAGGTGTCACCCGCCTTTCAATAAATGTCCACCCCTAATTTGTCCAACTCTCTAGCCTAGTAAATATGCATATTTGTTTCCACCCAACAAGTACACTTTGGAACTCTATGGCTTCTTTTCTTCATCCTACAACTTAAACTCATTGAAGATCCGTTGGTCCAGACATTTTGAATGCAGAGCACCTTAAGTTTGGTTTTCTAACACTTAATTACAAGGGACACTCCCTACAGGCAACTTTGTCTTTTGTCTCCAAACACACAAGAAAATAAAAGTAAAATGCACTAAAACATTAGCTTAATTATATAGTTTTTGCCTCACAATTTCACTTCCGTATGCAAAAGCTCAACCGAAAATATAAACACACTTAAATGGAAATAGAAAAACAGAAAAATCCTGGCAAAATGCTTGGACTGAGTTCGTGCGTGTTAACGGCAAGTTCCCCCCCCCCCCCCTCCCTTTATCGTCTGGCCCTCTCCCCCCTAACATACACACACATGTACACACGCTGTAACTTCTCCCGTATCATGCAGTATTATTATATGAGTTCACTGGCTAAAATATATGCTCCATTATCCGAGCCAGATGCAACAAGTTATCGAGGCCAGTCATGCACATCCCTTGTTACACATGAGGCACATCTAGTCTATAGCGTCACAAAAACATACAAATATAAACTTCATATATTGTTTAGTTAGTTTTGCTACCGATTCACATATATTTCCACATACTATGTGTTAATTGAATACGCTACTTAATTAATTTAGCTCGGCTGAAGGGGCGTATTGCCCTGAACAGTTTACCACACATGATACGCGCAGTAATTATGCCGATCGTAATGAAGGATACATTGAATTGTATTGCAAACATAAGATGTTTCGGTTTTCAGAGGTAATCATTGTAATAGTTAAATTTCAGTGGATAAATGATAACAATGTTCCACGAATATAATGTTATTGCTATGCTACTTTATGCCTTTCAGTGCGGTGGAGTAAGCTTAATATTAATCTGGCCAACGCCAAAGCTATGTATTCAACTGAGAAATGAACTATGCGTGGAAAAGGGGTATACACAATATTCCGGATCACCTTGACACCCAAGTATTATATTTGTAATATGGATAATTTACATCTATATAAAATGTGTGGGCCAAACTCCATGTATAAATATAAGAATATGATTTACGATAACTTCAAATATTTGTAATTCTTAGAACGCACAATTAGATATAGCTATTCCTACAACATGAACTATTGTGAGAGTGCAGGCAAACCCGTGTGCTTCCCAGAGTTCTAGTGCTTCAACAAACTATAAATCCTTCCCACACACCAGGTGTTGATGATGATATATATATTATTTTTCCAACGGCTTCCTCTGTGGCATAGGCTGAGTCTGTACATCCAACCGTTCAACACAGTGAAGCCCGTGGGGTAGTTTTCCAGTCTAAGTAGTGAGACATGTGAAGCACTTAGAGCTCCACTCACGGCTCGAAGCAGCCCCATCTCTGAAGCTGTCTCGCCTTTTTGTGCTTCACTGTCTCAACCCCTAGACTCGGACCCTCACTCCCATGCAACCTATTGAGCAGTTAACAGGCATTGCTTACCTGTAGCATATTTTGAATATGGGAATATTCTGCAGTGCTATTTAATCAGAGAACAATGAGGGTATTTTTTTTGGCATTTCGGTGGGCTTTGTGGAAATGCACTGATACTAGGTAGAAAACAAATTCCATCCCAATAATATCTTCCCATTGATATATCGGGATTCAAACCCGGGACCATTTGATTAACAGTTCAGTGGCAAGACCACTACACCACACCTCTCCGTGCTAAGGGATACCTCGTATAGTAATTATCCCTTTCTCTCTATACAGGGGATACATATGAATAGCCCAGTATCCCCGTACCTACAAGATAATCAGAGGGTGCACACACACAACCAGTCTAATATACAGTATATTATAAATATCTATATACATGTATATATCTACTATATATAGGGCACTTTCTGTCTGTCTGTTCATGAACTAC
Organism: Paralithodes platypus; assembly: GCA_032716605.1. NCBI lineage: Eukaryota > Metazoa > Arthropoda > Malacostraca > Decapoda > Lithodidae > Paralithodes > Paralithodes platypus. The sequence goes on from CM064507.1 coordinate 3,480,927, forward strand.
TCCCTCGGTTTTCAAGATAGAGAGCCCACACTTGGCATGCATAATAAGGGGTGCCAGCATAGGTTTTAAGCGAATGTTTTTTTTTTTTTTTTTCCCTTACCTCCCGGGGGAAGGGGGAAGTGGGACGGATATTATTATGCATTGATGATGACATTCAGTGAACAATTGTTTTTAAATTATCCATATGATTATCATAGGAACTACATATAAAATAAAAACTGTTAGGTAAATACAATTATTTCATTTAATAACCGTCGAGAGATGCTATTTCTGTTTATTTTTAATACAAGCCATTGGACACCAATGAGTATATTTTTTTATTGAACAACCTCTAATTAGCTTGGTGCTTCATGTGAAAGGAACATTATCTGTCCATCAGATGTGCACCAAAATAATCTGTGGAGCATGTATTGATTGTTATCAAAGTTTGTTCTACAGATTAGTAGGTGCTAGAATGTTTTCAGTGCTAGCAATGTATACATATTTCCAATATTACTGTACAAGTATATCACGTCACGTTTTCCAAGATGTTGTATCTTATTTATACGTAATTATAGGCGACTCGGTTTAAAGCTGAATGTTTTTCTGTGCAATATGAAACATGAACCTTCTTCTTAGCATTGTAGAGTTTACCCCCAGCACAGGTGTGATTTGTTAACCCCTGTCCAAGTTTTTAAGTTCTTCCTGTATGCATAGTGGTGGCCATATGCAAACCTATATCCATATTAATTGTTATATTATATTCCAGCTATTATTATACGATGTTATACAGATTATAGGGTTCCATGTCATCTCAACCAGTAGACCATTTCAACCAGTAGCTCTCAACCAGTGCCAAATTAACCCAGACCAACCAAACCAGTGCTAGGACAGTGTCCTAGTACTAGGTTAGTACTAACCTAACCTAACCTAACCGTATTGGTTGATTTGGTACTGGTTGAGAGCTACTGGTAGAAATGGTCTACTGGTTGAGTTGACCGGTCACCAGATTATAGGGAATGGTGAGACTGACAATAAATTAATAATATATCAATTGGCTTCCCTAATTCCTTTCTAAGTTGAGCATAATCGACTTATGATAGCAAACATAAAGACCATTAGCGTCATCGACTGCTAGAAGGGTTAATAGAATCAATATCTGTGTTAAGTCAAAGTAACATTTCCGAACAACAGTTATTGGCGGGTGCCCAACCCCGAAAAGGGTTGAAATAGGGAAGCTATTCCCCCCGCCAAAGGCAGCTTTCTAGGACCTTGCCTAGCTAGGTTGGCAATAGTGAGGTCAATCCACGGAAGAGACTGGAAAATATATACTGTAAGTAAAAGAAACAGTCAGAGTAAGCTATGGATATGGCAGAGAATGCTTAACTCTCGCTCTGATAGACATGCCCATCACCACATGACTAGAACCCAATCATCTCAGCATCAGCTAGATGTTGGCAGATTGCGAGCCAAAGCGTCACATTTTTCCTTTGCCCCTCAACTTTCCCTTCATAACTGTTAAGAAGCACAGGGCCTTGGGTAGGGCTTCGGTATCTCGGGCGTTTCCGCAAACTCCTCGCCTGGGAACAGCTTCGGTCACCTGGGAATTCTTAGTGGTAAAGCAGGGAGGGTTCTGTGGGAGCGCTCGGTTATGGCCTTGGCCTTGCTCGGGACCTTGGGGCTGTTCTGTCAGACAGCCTGGGGAACAGCAATAGTTATTTAGTTTTTGCTTTAACCAATTTTCCATGATCCATCTTTGTAATATACCTGTACATATGTTTATAGCTACAACACTTGTGCTGAAGAAAATACCAGAGATTGTTATTCAGGCATGACGGGAACATATACTCAACAAAAAAGAACCCTTGAACAATGGCTCATCTTAAAAATCAGCATGTTTGATTATCCACCGCAGACAGTTGCAGCTTCATTGCATATAGCAGCATTACGTCTTTATGAGGATCCATAGCTACTGATAGCAAAGGAGGGAGATGTTGAGAACTGTGAGCCCCAAACACAGCATTAAGGGGACGTTACTTTATATATACTGTATACTGTATGTATTATACATATATATATATTGTTATAATTAGCGGTATACATATTTGTATTAGTTTACTCCCTAGACCTCTTATGCACTTAATAACAAAACACTATCCCAAAGATCCCCTTCAAGAATAATGTGTACATTCTTCGGTAGACAAATTTCCCCGCCGAAGGCCGGTTCCTGCTACATTACAATCTCGCAATCGCTCGACATGATACAATCCACAACTTAGTGGCATGGAAGGTGTTAATATTGACAAAGCAATGGGCGAAAGTATTATAAGTGAAAAACTAATGGGGCTAAACATGAAGAAGGGGGTTCAGAAAAAAAATAATACTTTCCCTTTAATAACCAGCCACCAAGTCAGTTATTTATATGGTCTATGTTCTCTGGGCCAGTGGTTGAACCTAGTTCAGAGAGAAACAACAGTATCCTCATCAAGAGCTCTCACAACTCAATCAAAAGGTTCATTTAAGGAACTTCTATTTATCAAGGAGTAACAGATCGATCTCCGTCTTCTCAATATATGGAGGCTGAGTTATTTCACTAATGATTTTGTTTCTGTGGCTACTAAATAGTGTTCGTCCATTACAGAAATACGTTGTGATGTTCCCTCGCTATTTAGCATTCTTATTTTGTTCACGCTTTTAATGTTGTCCAATCGTTTAATAATTCATCTAAAAGTCACCGTTTATTATCAACCATGAAGCATTACAATTCAAATGGATACTAACATTGGTGTGGTGAAGCAATAAATATTTATTTTAAAACTAAATTACATATTAAACTTTTAAGTAAACGATGTGTATGAACTTCTTTAGAAAATATTATGGAAACTTACAGCATGTAAACCTCGCTTCCTTATTGTTCAAAATGCTTGAATGATTATATTTGTGTATAGTTATTTTCTGAAATACAATTTTGTCAAGAGCGATCCAAACATATAATTTCAAACCAAAAACGTTTACTTAGAGAAATGTAGAAGGTCACAGATGTCACAGTAGTATGTCCATTGTACCACATGTGCCCGAACATGGAGAAAATGGGTATGAAGAGAGGTGTATGCCGTATGGGGCCATGTTCTATAACTGTAATGACAATGTTTGCAACGGAACATAGGTTGACCTGAATATATGTCGTTCGTTCTCGTTTTGTACGCAATCCCCAGTATTTCGTCATACATACATTATGGTAGAAGGTCAAATTGGGAGGAGTGAACATCACTGAACAATAATATGCAATCTATTATGTCATAAAATGTTAGAAGTAGAAGCAGTTACAGTGCAATTTTCTCATGGTCAAGGAGAAACACTTAACCTTCAAGTTAGATTATAATATTATCCACATGCCTAATTTATCAGCTAATTTGGTCGTGTTCTGACATTATTAATTTATATTTTTGCACCTCTTTTACAAATAAACGTACTGCCATCGATGCAGTTTTGCTCAATATGTTTGAAGTTAGAGTTAATTAGTTAAAAAAAAAGAACTTGTAGAGGCTATCGACCCATGAGGATCATTAAGCCCACCTTAAAGTCAGGAAGAACATAAGACCTGAGTCCCAGAGACCCCCTAAATGTATATCCCCAGGTATACTGGGAATAAAAACCCGGAGGTCGTCCTGCTCGAGCAGTCCCAGAAATCTTCATTAATAGCGATCAGGACTGGAGCCTCTGACGATTTGGAGGAAAAATCACAGAGCGAGGTACTTGGATTCTTGGAGAAAAAGAGTGGTGAAGAGAGTAGTGAAGGCAAGTAAGAGAAGAGCAGATGAGAATTTTAAAAGGAATCTAAGTGTAATATGGAGGAAGTGTAAGAAACTGTTCTGGAAAGAAGTCAAGAAAGTTAGGGAGGGTAGCAAGGGAAATAGTAAGGGTGTGTAAGATAAGAATGGGCGAGTGTTAGCCGATAAGCAAGAGACAGTGGAGAGATGGAGGGAGTACTTCAACGAGTTGTTAAAAGTAAGGAATGAAACACCAGCAAACATAGTTGGATGGGTTATGGGAGGGAGATGAAGTGAATTAGAGGAGGAGAAGTACAAAGGAGTACAAAGGAAATCAAGCAGCAACAGTTTAGTGATCCCTCTAGGCTAGTTGTCCTCCTAAACACTGAGGATCAAGTGTGGTTTAGAGTGGGAAGGAAAAATTGGAAAGGGAACTACTGCCCTGGAGCTAATGTCCGTGGCAGGATTAGGATATTAGTAACATAATGCAATTATACGTGATCTGGGAAAAAGAGAGTAACGTCTCCATAATATAATATGTAATAATCCTTGATGAATCTAAGGGGGGAATAAAATATAGTTATTCATTTACAAACGCAGTCAGTCGCGGGTTTGAGGAAAGATATTTGTGTAGGCGAAGTTTAAAAGAATCAACGGTGCTGCAGTCTATACCGCCTCGAGGAAGCCTATTCCACAAGTTGACAACTCGATTGAAGAAGAAATTCTTAGATTCGTGTGAGTTAAATGATTTACCAATCATTTTGCAACCGTTTCCCCGCATAGAATTAGATTGGTCGATAGTGAAGTACTTACTACTGTTCATATTGTCGATGCCTTTGATGATTTTGAACACTTGAATTAAGTCGCCTCTTAATCTGCGCTGCGTTAAAGGAAATAGATTTAATTCTCTAAGATGCTCCTCGTATGGTATGTTCTTTAGACTATGTACCATTTTGGTAACTCTAAGTTGAACTCGTTTTAGCTTGTCTATATCTTTTTGGTATAAGGGCACCAGGATTGAACGAGAGTATTCCAGAAGAGGGCGAATTAAGGAATTGTAAAGAGTTAGGATAACTTCTTTGGATTTATGCTCAAATGACCTGCCTATAAAGCCAATTATTTTGTTTGCTTTCTTAACTTCTCAACATTGTTGACTCGGTTTTAGGTTACTCAATTTTGTTACTCCCAAATCAGTTTTTCTGTCTACACTCTTAGGCTGGGTGCCATTCATCGAATAGTTTCCTTTCTCATTTCGGTTTCCGATATGTAGTACTTTACATTTATACGCAATGAAACTTATTTGCCAAATTTGGGCCCAACATGGCAACTTATCTAGATTGTGTTGCATATCGTCAACTTGTTCTTTTGAGAGTACGCTATTTGCAATTGTTGTATCGTCAGCAAACTTTGAGATTGTACAGGTGAGACCCTCATCTATGTCATTGATGTAAATTACAAAGAGAATTGGTCCTAGTACCGATCCCTGGGGTACCCCGCTACTTACATTGGTCCATTTAGATGCCTTACCGTTTATGACTACTATTTGCTTTCTGTCGCTGAGCCAATTATCTATCCATTTCAACACACCGTCTTGCATTCCATGCACTATTAGTTTTAGCAGTAAACATTTGTGGGGAACTTTGTCAAAGGCATTTTGAAAATCAAGGTATATAATATCTACAGTTTTACTCTCATCATAGCGGTTCAGGATATCGTGGAAGAAGTCTAAGAGGTTTGTTAAGCAGGAACGTTTGTTACGAAAGCCGTGTTGAGTATCTTTAAGTATGTTATTTTCTTCTAAGTGATTTACGAGTCTGTCTCTTATGAGTGTTTCTATCATTTTCCATACAACTGATGTTAAGCTAATTGGACGATAGTTACTGGGTAAGGATTAGCTGCCATTTTTGTAATATCGGTGTTACATTGGCGAGCTTCCACTGATCAGGCATAGTTCCAGACTGCAAGGATCTATTAAATAGCAATTTCAGTGTTTTGGAGAGCTCATCCTTAGCTTCCTTTAGAACTCTGGGTGATATTGTATCAGGTCCAGGCGATTTATTTACCTTGAGTTTTCTAAACTTTTCAATATTTCTCTCTCTGTAATTTTTATATTACTTAGATGCTGTAGGGATATTATTAATGTCTTCTGTTGTAAAAACTGATGCACAGAAGGTATAGAGAGCGTTACTCATTTTTGCTTCATCTTTAGTGTAATCTTCTTTCTCATCTACTAACGGTCCAATCCTTGAAGTCACTACTTTCTTTTTCCTGATGTAACTATAAAAGTATTTTGTTTTGTTTTTTACTTTAATTTGCAACATGTAATTCTAGCGTGTTCTTACTTTGTTTGATTAACCCACTGAGCACCAGGCAATATAATATATATGTACACTCCAGGCCCGGCAGGTTGTCAAAAAAAAAAAAAAAATCCAGAAAACACCTGGAATGGGTTAAAAATGTAGGGAAAAAAAAAAAAATCCCCTAGGTCATTAAGTGGTCCTATGGGGCGCCCAAAAGCCGGAATTAACATGGGGAAATTATTAGGCAAAACATGCAAAATATGTTTTTGCACAGTAACGCGCATGCAGCTTGAATTTGAGGGTTTTCAACCATCGGCATTGTTGCGTGGGATACTTACGCAGTTCCCATACAAATCTGAGCCCTCTAGATGCCATAGGACCAGAGTAATTAAACCGCGATGCACCCTATGAGACACTGGGACACGTTACATAAATTGCCGACGCATAACGTGAGTCGCTGGTACTTGAGGGTTTAACTTTTTGGCTTTGCGTCTTAGATCTACAAATATTATTTAATTTTCATGGGTATCAGAGATTTTTGATCTATCATGAGCATTCTTATTAGCAAGCAGACAATCCGCAATGTCTTTATTCTACCACTTAGACCTATTAATATGTACTGATCTTCGTTTTTTTTTTAATGTTATACACTCACGTACTGCATTCGAGTAAGTGGAGGTGAAAAATCTCCATGATTGGTTTAGATCATCATTGTTTATCATAGAACTCCAGTCGATTTCCTTAAGTATTGCTCTAAGTTTGCGGAAGTTTTGCTCCCTTGATATTTGGGACCTTCTCTTTGCTGGTTTTGAGTTCGTTGCTATTGAATTATATATGGAAAGTGATCGTACCATGGTCACTATTACGGAATTCGTCAACAACATTCAAATTCTCTATTAATTCTTCTGTTGTTGCAAGTACAAGATCAAGAACGTTATTACCACGGATTGATAGAGCGAACTCTCTTGCAAGTTCCCATACAAGCCATGTCCGGAGTGTGAAGTAAGAGTATTGCCCAACTTGGTCACAGGTAAATGAAATTCCCAAAAAAATTAAGGTTTGTGAGTTACTTACATGTGCAATTTGTTCGTACATTTCTCACTCAGTTTGCACTGATTGAGCTGGAGGTAAGTATATTAATGCAAGTATTATTATTGTACTCTTATTATTATTTATTAGCTCAAAGGATGTGTCGACGTTCACAGTTTGGGGTTTTGACAAGAGGATTGGGTTAAGACTTTCTTCGATAAATAATAAAACGCCACCTCCATTTCTATTAATTCGGCTTTTCTCAAACATTACATAACCGGGAAGTGAATACTCTGCTAAAAAGTCTGTCGTCTGTAATGAGCCAAAATTATGTTATGCCAATTACATCACAATTTTCTGTTAACACAAGTTCCTCTAAATCTGAAAATTCATAAATATGCTACGGGCGTTGTTACGACCGGGCTCGTATAAAACAAAGGCTCTTAACCCTTAATTAGCAGCGCGCAACATAAGTCGAGTATAATAAATCTGGACTATCTGGTGGCGCTCGACATAGGTTGTGTGGCAATTTCAGCACGTAATGTTGCTGAGAGAGAGAGACAAGTGGTGGCAGGAGAGTAGCGAGCGTATGACTGCTCCAGACCACCGCGGCGAACCTACTGACACGAATCCCACCTCCTCCCTCCCTCTCTCACTCGCTATATACGGAATTGTATGGGGAAAGTGCCGAATTACATGCTTTTTGCACTCGCGTTGCGCGGTTGTTGCAAGAAAACTAGCCATCATAAAAGGATCGTTATGGTGTCATTGGAAAGCTCTGTTTATGCCCTTTCAGGGATAGATACTTGTTTTACACTCTGGGTCTTATTTAGGCATGAAAATGATCACGTAAACAGCCCTATTTTGGCTAAAAACACCCCGCTGGGCGGTACATATAAATAAACCGCTAGCCCGCTAATCTAGTGTTAATCATTGGACTAGGAAAGCACACAGCCACAACGGTAACACTAGATCCAACCCCTGAACTTATAATGCCGGCGCACAAAAACACCTATACCCTCCAGAGTTAAATCTGCAATAACGTGGTATCCTATAACTCAGTATAAGTGCACTACTACTACAGACTGATGATCTCTGATACAGCCTGATCACAACAACATACAATTACGTTAATAAGGTATACTAGAAAAAGATAGAGATCTTAATTAAATCACTGCAATGATTTAATGCAAACTAGAAGAAGGTATATTTAAAGTTACTCTAAACAATAATGAACTGTCACTCCTATACTAAAGAAAGTGAACGAAAGTCCCAAAGCATCGAGCAAGAATCTTCTGAAGAAAGTCTGATGCTGGGGTAAGATGATCGTATCGGATTTTGAACTGTTATATAAAGCAGGGTCAATATAGGACAAGTGTAGAGACAGACAGTGTCAACTGACCCGGGAATAACGATAAATGCACACTAGTATTATCTCCAACAACAAAAGAAGTCCTTCGTCAGGCAACTCAAAAAACCTGCTCAGGTTGTGCAACTCAACAACAACCAAGGCTTACAGTCAACGTGAATAAGAATGCTGCATACATAACGTAAGAGTTTATAATTCTAAACGGGTGTCTGCTAGGCTAATAAAGTCTAGCTGGGATGTCGTAGGCTAGGAAACAATGGCTGAGCAAGCGGCTCGTAGCCTAGAGAGATCCTTAAGACTGTGCGGCCAAATTACGTTAATTGACGGGGTGCTCTCTTGAGAGATCCAGATCGCTAGTATCTGGTTCTCTCCTGGCGACCCTCTCAAAGTCAAAACAAAACGAGTTAGCACAGTGCTGGGTGGCAGAGGCAAAAGCCCTCACTCGCAGCACAGTGCTAAACTCACAAGGTACACAGTCAGAAAGACCACCTAGGCTTCCCACGTCTCCGTTGCGATTGTACAGGTTAAGCAAAACCTGTTACACATCGGAAATCACAACACAAGTAGCCTTACCCCAGTCTAGCATTAAATAGCCCAGCAGACAGCCAAGGAATAGGCAGGGAGACACCGTGAGTATGTCGAACCTATAGAGACAAAATGGTAACCCCTCCAAAATGCCTAACTAAACATATAATATCTGAGAGCTTCAGCATATAATACGATGGCCGATATATGAAATCATGCAGAACCAAAGGGGAGTTGTGATATTAAATAGAGAGGAAGAATGAGAGGTAAGAAGTTGAGAGAGAGACAAAGTGCTCTATAGGAAGAAGTCGGTGACAGGTGCCAAGGGACATGTGAAGGGTATGCTGGTCAGGCAAGCTCTGAAGAGAATAGCTCCACGGGACCCCTCCAGGATCACACACAAAGGCATGGTGGTCAGCCAATCACAGGCCGCTACGTCACCAGGCAGCAGGCCTGCAGAAGGCGCCAGGAACCACCAGCCAATCAAAACCGAGAGAAAAGACCACGCGGGCGAGCAACTCCTCCGGGAGGGAGGAGGGAGGAGGAGGAAAAGCAACACTCACCTCCCCCACCCTGCTTGCTCGTTCTCTCTCTCTCCTTCACTACAATGCATCTTATGTTCAACTCATGATATAAAATATAATGCATTGTCACAGGCGAAAATAAAGACCACTTCTATACTGCCTGTGACATGACGATTCACAAGAAAGAAAGTACAACATTGTAGATAGACTGTAGCCCATTGCACTGCCCTGGCGAGCGCTAGTGGCTACCGGGAGGCGATTCTGCCAACGCTGGCAGGCGTCACAGCGTTAGCTTAGAAAACCTCTAAAGTTGTGGTTTTAGAACTCGCAGAACGCTCTTTAGTCACATTTTTGGTTCTGGTCGGATTTACATTTACGTTCATTGCTGTCCTCGGTTCTTGCTGTCCTCGGTCGTCATTCCTGGCGGTCTTCGGCTGATTCTGTTTTTTTTCTCCAAAAATCCTTTTACTGCGTCGTTTCGCAAGCGGCTAAACCTTGCTGCTCCCGCCTGGTTCAGATGCACTCCATCCACTGTAAACAGATGATCTTCGTGGTGGAAGGCAACCCAGGTATTGACGAATCCGATGTCCTCCTCCTTGCACAGGTTAGCAAGCCAATGAATAATGCTGGTGGCTATGTTGAAGAACCGGCTCTCTACTCCGATACTTGGGACAATTCCTGATATCAAGATTCTGCAAGACTTTTCCTTATAAGACTTTATCAACTTCCGGTACTTGAGCATAAGGTCTGATCGGGTCTGCTGGACGTCATTTGATCCAACGTGGATGACGTACGCTGTGGTTGGCGGGGCTAGTCTTGACACTTCGTTGCTTGCAGGAACAATGTCGTCCACACCACCACCCGGGATACAGAAGCGCTTCCTGATCCCAGGTGCCTTGGCGTAGAACTCCGTGAGTTGGCCACGAACGAGTCTCCAACCAGCCGAATTTCTTCCGTTTCCTCTTCGTCATCCAAGTCTTCTAAAATCTTGAAACGGTTGTAGCACTCAGTGATGGGGATGATCTTCCTCGGTGTGGGCCGATTGTTGCTCTTCACGGCACGGAAGTTGTCCTGAGGGAAAGCAAGTTGCTAGTTGATTCCTCCTGAGCCAAGTTGTTATTAGATTCTTCCACAACTGGTGGTTCAACTGGGGTCGGTGCTGCATGCGTCGGACTGTTGGAAGTTGGTGTCGAAGTGCTCATTTCGGCAGTTAATGACACTCCTATGTTAAGTGCTATGAATTCCTGGAGTGATTCAACCTTCATGGTTAGGGTGTTGATCTTGTGAGCTTCCTCCAGATTTGCTGACAAATCTTCATGGAGCTTGCAGAATCGGCAGATTTGAAGGTCAGCAGCGGCGAACATGGCACCACCAAACCTACTGGCGCAGTTCGTAGAAGTGCGAGGCATGGTGACGGTTACTCACTTCAAAACACTTCACTCACTTAATAACACTTCACTCACTTAATAACACTTCACTCACTTTAAAAACACTTCACTCACTTCAGGTCGCTTCACTTACTAAAACAAAAATGTTTCAATATGCAGAAATAGGTTATCAGGAGTTATAGCCTAACCGATTTTTTTTTTTTTTTTTGAAATACGCAGAAATTCTGTAGATCACCAGGGGTGATAGCCTAACCGAAAACAAAACATTTGAAATGCACAAAATAGGCCTCCAGGGGTGATAGCATAACCAAAAGAAAAAAGAAAAAAAAAAACATGGAAATATGCAGCAATAGGCTACCATGGGAGATAGCCTAACCATAAACAATTTATTATATTTTATATTTATTTTAATTTATTATTTTTTTGTATTTAAATAACCGGACAAAAAACTAAATACACAGAACTAGGCCACAGGGGTGATAGCCTAACCGAAAACAAAAACATTGAAATACGAAGAAATGGTTCCATGTCATCTCAACCAGTAGACCATTTCAACCAGTAGCTCTCGACCAGTGCCAAATTAACCTAGACCAACCAAACCAGTGCCAAAATATAGTACTAACCTAACCTAACCGTATTGGTTGATTTGGTAATGGTTGAGAGCTACTGGTTGAAATGATCTACTGGTTGAGTTGACCGGTCACCCGAAGAAATAGGCAACCAGCGGTGATAGCTTAACCAAAAGTAAAACATTTGAAATACGCAGAAATAGGCTACCAGGGGTGATAGCCAAATTGAAATACGCAGAAACCTAAGCTAAACAAATATATATATCACAGCATATGTAATTAAATATAAAGTTCACCGAATAGAGATTATATATAAATAAAAACTATAACTGCACACAAGGGTTTAATATATTGTATCAACAGATGGCGCTGTATAGGCTAGTCAAGCAGGACTCCTTTTAGATAAACAAAGTTTATCAGTCAAAGGTTACTACAAGATCATGCATGCAACAACTAGAATTACAAATATATATAGCTAGAAGGGGAGGTGTGGCAGAGTGGTCTTGCCACTGGACTGGTAATCCAATGGAACCGGGTTCGAATCCCAATATGTCATTGGGAAGATATTATTGGGCTGGCATTTGTGCTGTACCTAGTTTCAGTGCATTACCACACCACACCGAAATGCACCCCCCCCCCCCCCCCCAAAAAAATACCCTCATTGTTCTCTGATTAGATAGCACTGCATGAATATTCCCATATTCAAAATATGCTACAGGGGGGCAATGCCTAGTGAGTAGATTTCTCAATAGGTGGCGTTCTGAGAGTGAGGGTCTGAGGAGTGAGACTGTGAGGCCCGGAGGCGGAGCAGCTTCAGAGATGGGATTGCTTAGAGCCGGGGTGCTTTGCATGTCTCACTCCCTAGACTGGAACAAGACCTCACGGGCCTCACCGTGTTCAGCGGTTGAGTGTGCAGGCTCTCAGCCTATGCCCGAGAGGGAGTAGTTGGAATAGAAAAAAAAAAAACAAAAAAAAGGATACTGAATACAATAACTATTGGAGTTAATATATATTATGCACAATAAGGTATGTTTACCAATTGTGACGCTCCTGCATAGTAGCCACGTGCGGGCAGGCGCGCGCGTCGGCTGCCCAGCCATTTAGAAACCGGCTGGCGGCAGCCGGCTGGCCGGCTTTTCCTTAGTATATATCCTACGACAATGTAACTAATGTCTGGGATATTCTTATGTTGTTTCACAGCTTGAAGCTGCCCTTATTCTTAACCAACACATCTTAGTATATTTTATTCTCGATAGTTGATAGTTTCATTATAATATATAAGATGTAAGTCTAGTGAGAGTGGGAGGAGACGAGAGAGAGAGATAGCGAGCGAGCAGGGTGGGGGAGGTACGTGTTGCTTTTCCTCCTCCCTCCTCCCTCCCGGAGGAGTTGATCGCCGCGTGGTCTTTTCTCTCGGTTTTGATTGGCTGGTGGTTCCTGGCGCCTTCTACAGGCCTGCTGCCGGGTGACGTCGCGGCCTGTGATTGGCTGACCACCGTGCCTTTGTGTGGGATCCTGGAGGGGTCCAGAGGAGCTATTCTCCTCAGAGCTCACCTCACTGTCGTACCCTTCGGACCCCCTTGATATCTATCCCTCTCAACCCCACTTAGAAACTTTCTCTCTTACTTTGTATACCTTCTTTCCACTACTTCACCAATCTATTTAATTATCCAATCCCCTTGATAGACCTTATATCTATCATTGTATTAACGACGAGCTCTCAGATAACTAGATAGGATTTTGGGCCTCATGCAGAGATATAATTGTTAATGAGACCTAGGAAGCTTTTTTGTTGTCTCATATTTGGTGGTTTCATGCTTGCTAGTGTGTTCTTGTGGCAGGTGAGCAGGGGCTAGACCGGAGGGGGGGGGGGGGGGCTTTTTTGCGATTCTTTAAGTAAAGTCTGCTGGTGCAAGTCCTGTGGACCTGCACGACTTTACTAGGATACCCGTGGGAGTCTGGGGGCATTTTCTTGTCTGTGTGCCTGTGTGTCTAGTGTTGTGTTGTGTGAGGGCCCTTGCCTAGTCCATTCAGCACTGCGCTAGCACGTCTTGCGTTTGTTTTAGGGTCGCCAGGAGAGAGTCAGATACTAGGGATCTGAGTCTCTCAAGAGAGCACCCTTTCAATTAGAGTAATTTGGCGCACAGACTTGGGAACGTCCCTAGGCTAGAGCAGGTGGCTCAGCCCGGGTATCCGAAGCCTATATCCTTCCAGCTAGACCTCTGCCACCTGGCAGATTAACAGCTAGCGGTTTATTATATCTTTATGCTTGTTATTGTGCCACAGTTTACCGTCTTTGTGAGCATTGTGAGTCAGGGTGTGGCTTAGAGACTCTGTCCGAGCAGGCTTGCCTGACTAAGAGTGAGAAGCACACCTGTATGTGGTTATGTTGCGAGTTGCTGCCTTTATTTAATTATACGTATGCCATTATACACTGTATGGCCTATCACTAGTATTTATTCCTGCTTATGAGATAAGAGTTCTCTAAATCCGTAACTTACTTTCTTTGCTAAGCATCAGATCCTACAGTAGCCGCATGCAGTTTAGAAACCTGCATCTTGCCTACCTGTACGATGTTTTGAGGACTGTTTGCTTTCACCTTCTTTCACGCAGGGGTGATTAGTTGTATTAATTAACGTAACGTTAAATGTACTTTCTTCTAGTTTGTTATTAAATTGTTTCTGCAATTTAATTCCGTTATCTATCTTTTCCTTGAAGCTTTAAGTCAACTTAATTGTGTGATCTTTTATATAGCCTGCTTGACTATCAGCAGTCTATAGTGCGTGCACCCTGTAACCGAGTCATAGGATACCTTGTTGTCCAGGCAGGACTCTTGACGGTTTAGGGTGGTTTGTTGCCTGGGTTTATAGATAAGGGTGGGATCTAGCGTTTTCCGTTGTTGCTTGTTGCCGCATACCTAGTCCAATAGAAAGAGCCCAGTGTTTATATATCCCAGGATGTAACAAATTTTTTTTTGTTTTTTGTGTGTTGCCTCACAAGCTATAGAAGTTGTTTTGAGATAGATGAACATAAGTTTATCAGTCAAAAATACTACACTACCATGCAGGCAAATACAACTACTGAAGCATATAACACTAATTACAATTAAGTTGAAATATAATATGAAGAAAACAAAAGCAAATAAGTTTGTTTACAAGCTGGTGGGTGAGTCGTCGGCGCTAGTGTCGCAGGCGTCGTTAGATGCAAAACAGGTATCTGTTTGACAAACAAACCTTTACCAGTAAGAAATACAGCAAAAAATCATGCAATGCAAATACCGGGGGTAGCGAGCACTTGATTACAGATCATGCACAACAAATAAGGGGATGAGCAATGGAATACTCAAAATATTGTCAAATATTCAGGCAACGAGACAGGCGTGGCTGGGAGGTGGCGAGCGGTAGCCAAGGTAGGGATCAGGAGGTGAGAAGTGTGTTAAACCATGATAAGAGTGAAAATGGGGAAAGCATCTGGAATAAATGGAGTGTGGGAGCAAATGCTGTTATATGGTGGTGAGATAGTGATCAAATGGGCATGGCAAATGTGGAAACTAGCATGGCAGAAGGAAAGTGCGCCAGATGACTGGAACATAGGCATAATAGTCCCCCTGTATAAGGGTAAAGGGGAAAGAGGAGTGTGTGGTAACCACCGGGGAAGGTGTGGTGGAGTGGTCTTGCCACTTGACTAGTAATCCAATGGACCCGGGTCGAATCCCGATATGTGAATGGTAAGATATTATTGGAATGGAATTTGTGCTGCACCTAGTATCAGTGCATTACCACAAAGGTCCACCAAAATGCCAAAGAAATACTCTCATTGTTCCCTGATTAAATAGCACTGTATGAATACTCCCATATTCAAAATATGCTATAGGAGGACAATGCCTAGTGAGTTCATTGCTTAATAGGTGGCGTTCTGAGAGTGAGGGTCCGAGTCTAGGACGTAAGACAGTGAAGCACTGGAGCGAGGCAGCTTCAGTGGATGTTGGTGTACCGCTGATAAGGGAGGGAAACGAGTGGAAGTTGCCTGTACTGCTGTTTGCCGATGATACAGTTCTGATGAGTGATAATGAATGGGAGTTGCAGGGTTTGTTAAATGTTTGAAACAGTGTGTGAAAAATGGAATCTGAAGGTAAATGCGGGAAAGAGCAAGGCTATGGTCAGTGAAAGGGGTGCAGCCAAGCCTGAATGGTCAGGCTATGGAGAATGTCAGCTCACTTAAGTATTTGGCCAGTGTGTTAGAGTAATGATGGGAGTATGGATGAAGAAGTGTGAGAGAGCGTGCTACAAGGGAAGAGGGTTGTAGGAACGCTGAACGCAGTAACAAGAAATAGGGTGGTCAGCATGGAAGTAAAGAAGGTCTTCCATGACAGCGTGAT
This sequence comes from Paralithodes platypus, assembly GCA_032716605.1. NCBI lineage: Eukaryota > Metazoa > Arthropoda > Malacostraca > Decapoda > Lithodidae > Paralithodes > Paralithodes platypus. The sequence continues at coordinate 3,496,758 of CM064507.1, forward strand.
AATCCCGACATTGAATTACGAGAGCAAAGCATGGACGTTGGTGGAGAGACTCAAACCAAGAGTAAGAGGGGTGGAATTGAGTTACTGAAGAAGTGCGTACACAGTTACATGTAGGGATAGACAGACGAATGAGGAAGTACGAGAGAGGTGTGGTTTGGATGTAAATATGCTAGAAAGTGAGAAATAGAACACCTTGAGATGGTTCGGCCATGTGGAACGTATGGGAAGCAAGAGAATGACCAAGAGAGTGTACAAGAGTGAGGTGGAAGCCTGGAAAGACAGACAGGGAGAGGTAAATCGTTTGAGAAGTGGAAGGATAGAGTTAATAAGTATATGCGCGAAAGCAGTGCTGGATGGGAGAAGGGGTGTTAGCTGACTGGGGACAGAGGTGCTTGGGGGTGCTTCGTTCGTGGCCACCCCTTCAGGGATGACGGAATCCATCAATAAATAGATTAATTTCTAAAGAATGCACATGCAGTTCCTTCTGTAGATGCCTGAGCAAGGCATAGCTTTTGGTGTTAAGCTTTATATATATATATACAGGGTGTCCCAGGAGGAAAAGGCGTAACTTTGGGAAATTATACAACAAGGTATTCTAAGCATAAAATATTTTATATGAAAAAGTCCAAATTTCAACCGTTAAAAAGATATTGAAAGTTTTATATAGTGTCCTCCCCCGCATCACTGTAATGGACTCTTCCATGTCAAATAGTTTTCAACTACTCCAAAGTGAGCTAATATGTCTATAATCATTTTGCAACTTATAGAATTATAGTATCTTTAAAATATCATAGTAAAATAATTGCAGAAAGATGGAGGTGAGGTGGGCACTAGGACAGCTGGGCCAGCCTTATGGGGAAATACTGAAGAAAATACCATTTTCAACATGCAATAAATCTATACCGGTCAAATTTTGGACTTTTTGGTATAGAACATTATAGGCTTAGAATGTTTTGTTCTATCATTTCCCAAAGTTATGCCCTTTCCTCCTGGGACACCCTGTATATCTTATCACACTCCATTCACTAAAATACGTATTTAAACCATTTTCTTTCATTTAAATATATATATATATATATATACACAGTAGGCTATATTTAAATGAAAGAAAATGGTTTATATATTATATATATATATATATACCGGTATATATATATATATATATATATATATATATATATATATATATATATAAGAAAGATTTGTCGTTTTTGTCATTCATTTCCACGAACCAAAACGGTAGATGGACGATTCTGACTGATTCCCATTAATATTTTACTACTTTGAAAGCGACATTTGCGAATATATATATATTCTGTGACGTTAACCACTCCGTTAGAACCGCATGGCTTGTCCTACAGTGACTCGCTAGGATCGCCAGGACAGTGGATGTGGCTACAGTTTATGTATTAGGGTGTGCTTTATTTCATATGAAAGCTCGTGTCATGGGCAGCCCAGAAAGGCTCTTTGTTTTCACCCATGTCAAGGCTTTATATATTTAATTATAAAGTATATGTTTTATCCTTAACTAGTAATGATAAGATCAGAGTGAGAGGGGGCGCGTAGTGTTTTTGCCCCGCTCGATGACGTCACGGCTGGCTGCCTCGCGGGGATTGGTTGAGGGAGTTCTTTAGCATGCTTGGTGACGTAATGTTTTGCTAGGTACTTTGGTAGTGGCTAGAAGACTTATTACCGCTTTGATTACGCGGTGCAAACTAGTCCCGGTATATATACAGCTTCCTCGCGACTTTCTCCCTCAGATCTGGTTTCTAGAACGCATCCCTCTTATCCCTTGATACCTGTTCCCCGCTCTGCACCTGAGAATCTTTTCCTCTGCCTACCTCTCTCTTTTTCCATATCTTTCACCACCTTTTATTAATACTATATCCCCTCTGGTTAACTCTGCAAAATCAGCTTCATGCTGGCCAGTTGTATTGTGCGTTAAAGTCTGATATAACCTATGTATGTTTAGTTGTTAAGATAAGTTGATCACGAAGCATTGGTTGGCTTTCATATTGCCGCTTCCTATAATTATTAGTGTTCTGCTGGATTAGATGATGCTAGACTAGGGGTCTGATATTATAAGGTATTGTTTCCTATGAGTGCTAGCTTTAGTTAAAAGCTGCACGACATACCTGAGAACTGGAGTTGATTGTGTAAATTCTAGTCTGTTTGCCATTGAGAGTAGAGCATGCACGAATGAGGGCTTTTTGCCTATACCATTCTGCACTGTTCTAAGCTCGTTGTTTGTCTTTGAGGTACGCCAGGAGAACGCTTAATACTTCAGTATTAAGGTTTCTCAAGAGAGCTACCCTTCCCTATAACGTAATATTTGAAGGCCAGACTTGAGATTTGCACTAGGCTATGCGGCATGCCATGCGCACCAGTATCTCGTATCATTGACTCTAGCTAGACTTTATCTGTCACAGTAGACATTAAGTATATTAACCTAATGACTCTTATTATGCATACCCATTTATGATTACACAAGCATTTCGCAGCCTAGTTTGATGTATTGAGACACAAACGACTTAGGCTCTTTTTGTTGATAGGAATACTGCATTGTTGTGGCGATCATTATTATTGTTGTAGTGTTTAGGATATTCTTGGCTCCGACGGCATTATATATTCTGCCTTTTTGTGTGCATAGCCTGCACGAGCATTGTTCCGCTGCCTGCCTTTTTGGGTTCCATTTCCGATACGAGCATCTTTATAGCATCTAACATTTAAAGAAGATTCCTTGTTGGTGTTGAAGGACTTTAGTGCACTTTCTTTTATGCAGGAGTGCCTGACATTTATTGATTAAAGTAACGTAAGCTATAACTTCTCTTACCACCTTACTTTGCATACCATAACCAAGCACCTTCGGTTATAGGTAGTAATAGGCTGTTTTCACATAACATTAAGCCTAGAGTAGACGCACATTTATTGAGAGTTTAATAACCTATTATTACATATAGATCTCTGTAGAGTATTTGTGTTCTTTGTTCACTGGGAATATACATCAGAGGTTGGAGCTAGCGCTTTCCGTTGTAGCATTTATGCCATTACTAGTCCAATGAATAAGAGCCCTGATATATTTAAACCTCAGTCGTAACAAATGGCGACCTTACCTAGGATTTGGTGAACCTACATTTATTAGCAGGGAACATTTGTTGTTTTGGGGAATATTTTGCGGGGATCAGCAAAATATTTGCAACATAGTATAGCCCTTGAGTATTTCCGAGAATTTTTGTGTGTATATTGAGGTATAAGAGTTTGGGGTGCTTCTTTTCTGAATATTGAGGTGAGAAATTTTTGTGAGTATCATGTCTTATACAGGATCAGAGGAGAATGGAGACACAGTACGTAATGTCGAAACTGAGGAACAGCAGTATGATGAAATGGTTAATCAGGTGAACTGTGAGGAGGATGCTAGGATATTTTTGCAATGGCCTGTTACTGCCGAGCGGTTGGAGGGTGTGAATCGGTACGGTCTTCAATGCCTGGCCACAGCTATTGGTCATGCGGGTACTAGCAGCATGACCAGGGATAACTTGATAACGTGTGTACTGGGCAGGGTGACTGGTGAGCGAGATGGGTTGAGTGCTCAGAGCCCTTCGGCCATGCTTCCCCTACACTCGACTCCCAGCCATCCCAGTGGTTTGCCGACCCCGGGTACGCTTCCACAGGTGGGTGGTGACTGGCAGTGTGGGTTGCCCCTGGGGGGACCACCGGTAATTTCAAACATTGTAGCACCTTCACCTCCTCCAGGGTTAACTCCAGAATTATTGTATCGGCTCGAATTAGCTAAGATCGAAGAGAGAAAGGCTATCAGGGTATCTGAGCTTCAGCAGCAACAAAGGGCATGTGAGCTTCAGCTTCAGTATCAGCAGCAAATAGAATTAGCCAAGATAGAAGAGAGAAAAACTATCAGTCAAGCAAAAATCCAAGCTGATTTAGAGTCGACTAGGTACTGTGCCGACATGGACGTAGAGAAGTCGCGAGTAGAGACAACGGGACAGCGACTTGGGGCTGGTAACCGTGCTCATGATCAATCTCTCTCGCACTTATTGAAACTGGTTCCGGTGTTTGATGAGAGTGGTGTAACAGAATTTTTCGCACGCTTTGAGAAGAAGTACCAGGAACACCAGTGGCCAGAGAATAAATGGGCAGCACTTGTATCCTCTAGATTAATAGGCAAGGGTCTTAAAGCCTACGATGCGTTACCTTTGGAGTCATGTATTGTGTATGAGGATCTCAAGGAGGCTGTCCTGAGGGCTTACGAACTGCAACCAGAAACGTACCGTTTGAAGTTCCGGGGTGTAATTAAGGGAAGAGATAGCACCTTTTTGGAACACGCCCGGGACTTGTCCGATGCTATGGGGAACTGGCTCCGATCTGAGAAGGTAACAACATTTGATGGAGTTAAGCAGTTAATGATGTTGGAGCAGTTCTTTAAGAGCACGGGCGGTGATCTGACTTTGAACTTAAAGGAGAAAAACCCAAGAACTCTAGTCGAAGTAGCAGAAATGGCTGTCGTTGCTTCGGGGTTGCGGGTCCTCACAGAAGTACGATGTAAGTGCTAAGGACCGTTATCCTCCCCCTCCCCGTAGGAATGACACATTTAAACAGAAGAGTCATGAAACTAAAACTGAAGCCAAACCTAACACCACACCGTATGTGAAAAGTCAGGGGCCTTTTACATCACAGTATAAGCCGAAACCGAAATTTATGTGTTTTAGGTGCCACCAGGAGGGTCATAAGGCAAATGAGTGCCCTAGTCAACCTCCTCCGGCAGCCGTGTCTTTTGCTCACGGCATTGGAGTGTTCAAGAGGACATCGGAGTTTGTTAGAGGCATTTTTTCCGAGGTAAATACACTGCCAGTGCAGAAGGATCCGGAAGGCTTATTCCCTGTCCGTGATGCCTTTAGTGAACACAGGGGACTCGGTTGTATGGAGTGGGGGGGGTAGAAGACATGAGGTGAGAATTATGCGTGACACTGGGGCATCGCAAACAGTGTTGAGAAATTTTACTGGTAAACCTGTCAATACGGCGCGGGTGGTTGTGGTTCAGGGAGTTAATGCGACAAGGTCATACCCGCTTGTAAGAATGAAGATGGAAGTTGATGGTGTGACTCGTGACCTGGATGTAGGAATTGTGGAGAAGTTACCTGTTGGGGGCGTCGACCTCCTTCTCGGCAACGACTTTGCGGGACCTACTTCTGAGGCTCCACCCTTAGTCGTTGCCGAGAAGCCGGCCGACGTGAGTAGGGAGGAGCAGGAGTGGGTTGAGAAGTGTTCGGGGCAGCCTATGGCATGTGTTGTCACCGGAGATCCTGCATCCAGGGAGTCAGATTCTGGTCAACAGTCTTTAGATCAGCGGAGGAAGGGTACCGAGAAGGGGTTGAAAGTTGATGCGGTTGAGAGTTTAGTATCAACGGATCTTCTCGGGGACTCATTATTAGGACCACATTTCGAGTCTAGAGAAGACCCAGTAACTGTTCCTGAAAAGGCAGAGGGCTTAAAAAGACGAAAGAGTTGAAGGAGGACAGTGATGCACAGTCGGGAGATGTAGCAACAAGGTACCCTGACGCGTACCCTATGAGAAATGGGTCGGCGAAAACGGTGGTCCGAAGCTTGCTAGTGTATTTTTCCCGGTATGGTTACCCGCAGGGGATTCAGTCAGTCCAGGGACCCAACTTCACTTCTAGCCTCTTTGTTCAAGCAATGCCGCAGCATGGGATTGTTGGGGTTGTGTCATCTGCGTATAATCCGGAGAGCCAGGGTGTGTTAGAGCGATGGCACTCAGCCTTGAAATCTGTGCTTCGTTGTTGTTGCTTTGAGAGTGGGAAGGATTGGGATCTTGGCCTGCCATGTGTTTTGTTTGCTGTGCGGGAGGTACCTGGGGAAAGTTTGGGATTCAGCCCTAATGAGCTCGTCTTTGGACACCGTGTCAGAGGGCCTCTTCATATGGTTGAAAAAGTATGGGAGGGCGCAGAAAAACCTTGTTCCTTGTTCTATGCTCAAGTGTGTCCTCAACAGTCGAGAACGGATGTTGCGCAGTCTGGAGTTGGCTGGCCGTAATTTGACTAGCTCTCAGGCCCTCAGGAAGGACAGGTACGACCTCAAGGTTGAACTCGGGGAGTTTCACGTGGGTCAGGTGTTGATTCTACTGCCCCTTGTAGGTCACCCCTTATCCGCGAAGTACGCTGGTCCTTATAGGGTGGTGGAGGAGCTATCAGACCTGGATTACTTGGTAGCCACTCCAGACAGACGGAAGCGCAATCAGTTATGTGATGTTAATCTCGTGAAGGAGTATGGGAGGCACCCCCCTGAGCCTCTCACTGTGCCTGTGATGACGTTTAGCAGTCAAGGTGGAGAAGGAGAACGGGACAGTCAAGCTCAGGTGGAGGATAACTGGAAGGATAAGAAGTTCAAATTGGCGCCTGAGTGTGAGAAGGTGTTTAGAGAAGTAAAACACCTGTTGTGCACTCGCCCGATCCTCAGGGCCCCTTACTTTAGCCTACATTTCCAACTAGCAATGGAGGCTAGTGGTGTGGGGGCTGGTGCCGTCCTTGTGGAAAAGGACGATGATGGGCTGGAGCATCCTGTTAGTTTCTGCTCGGAGAAGTACAATTCAGCCCAGGGGAGCTGCTCTGTTGTCGAGAAGGAGCTACTGGCTGTTGTGCTTGGGCATTTCGAGGTCTATGTTCCAGCCTATGGTCCGGTCGTTGTAGTCCACACAGATCATCACCCTCTCAAGTTCTTGGACCAGTTTCACAATCGGAATATGAGGCTGACCAGGTGGTCACTAAGGTTATTGGTATATAACCTGGACATACGCCATATTGCCGGTTGTGACAACGTGGTTGCAGATTGTCTTTCAAGGGTATATGATCCTGGGTAGATTGACACCCAGGTAGCCTCCTGCTTTAGTTTGAATAGTATTTTGCGCTTGGTGCTTGTTGGCTCGTGGTTGTAGCCCAGCGTATTGGGTCGTAAAGCAGGAGTTGAGCGTTTGGTATAGAAGAAAAAACTAGGCTTGCCCCTATAGTGCAGCCGAAATAAACAAATTAAAAATATAAAAATCAAATAAAAACTCTTTCTTTGATAGTTGAATTTTTCAGTATGTTATAGCAGTAATTCTGAGTTGCACTCCTCTCAGAATGCTGGGCTAGAGAAGCTCGCTCTTGAGGAGCATAACTACATATGATTTAACCTATTGTGTTGTGGAGGGTTATAATTTTGTAAAATGTTTTGTTGAAGAACTGTGCCAGATATTTTACTGCCGCTGGGTGATGGGAAGTAGAGATATAGCATGGGTTCTAACCATCAGATTTTTGTGAGCCTTGGGCCTCTGAGAAAAATCTTGGGGGGGGTGTGACGTTAACCACTCCATTAGAACTGCATGGCTTGTCCTACACTGACTCGCTAGGAACGCCAGGACAGTGGATGTGGCTACAGTTAATGTATTAGGGTGTGTTTTATTTCATATGAAAGCTCGTGTCATGGGCAGCCCATAAAGGCTCTTTGTTTTCACCCATGTCAAGGCTTTATATATTTAATTGTAAAGTATATGTTTTATCCAACAGAGTGAGAGGGGGCGCGTAGTGTTTTTGCCCCGCTCGATGACGTCACGGCTGGCTGCCTAGCGGGGATTGGTTGAGGGAGTTCTTTAGCATGCTTGGTGACGTAATGTTTTGCTAGCTACTTTGGTAGTGGCTAGAAGACTTATTACCGCTTTGATTACGCGGTGCAAACTAGTCCCGGTATATATACAGCTTCCTCGCGACTTTCTCCCTCAGATCTGGTTTCTAGAACGCATCCCTCTTATCCCTTGATACCTGTTTCCCGCTCTGCACCTGAGAATCTTTTCCTCTGCCTACCTCTCTCTTTTTCCATATCTTTCACCACCTTTTATTAATACTATATCCCCTCTGGTTAACTCTGCAAAATCAGCTTCATGCTGGCCAGTTGTATTGTGCGTTAAGGTCTGATATAACCTATGTATGTTTAGTTGTTAAGATAAGTTGATCACGAAGCATTGATTGGCTTTCATATTGCCGCTTCCTATAATTATTAGTGTTCTGCTGGATTAGATGATGCTAGTCTAGGGGTCTGATATTATAAGGTATTGTTTCCTATGAGTGCTGGCTTTAGTTAAAAGCTGCACGACATACCTGAGAACTAGAGTTGATTGAGTAAAATCTAGTCTTTGTGCCATTGAGAGTAGAGCATGCACGAATGAGGGCTTTTTGCCTATACCATTCTGCACTGTTCTAAGCTCGTTGTTTGTCTTGTGAGGTACGCCAGGAGAACGCTTAATACTTCGGAATTAAGGTTTCTCAAGAGAGCTACCCTTCCCTATAACGTAATATTTGACGCACAGACTTGAGATTTGCACTAGGCTATGCGGAATGCCATGCGCACCAGTATCTCGTATCATTGACTCTAGCTAGACTTTATCAGTCACAGTAGGCATTAAGTATATTAACCTAATGACTCTTATTATGCATACCCATTTATGATTACACAAGCATTTCGCAGCCTAGTTTGATGTATTAAGACACAAACGACTTAGGCTCTTTTTGTTGATAGGAATACTGCATTATTGTGGCGATCATTATTATTGTTGTAGTGTTTAGGATATTCTTGGCTCCGACGGCATTATATATTCTGCCTTTTTGTGTGCATAGCCTGCACGAGCATTGTTCCGCTGCCTGCCTTTTTGGGTTCCATTTCCGATACGAGCATCTTTATAGCATCTAACATTTAAAGAAGATTCCTTGTTGGTGTTGAAGGACTTTAGTGCACTTTCTTTCATGCAGGAGTGCCTGACATTTATTGATTAAAGTAACGTAAGCTGTAACTTCTCTTACCACCTTACTTTGCATACCATAACCAAGCACCTTCGGTTATAGGTAGTAATAGGCTGTTTTCACATAACATTAAGCCTAGAGTAGACGCACATTTATTGAGAGTTTAATAACCTATTATTACATATAGAACTCTGTAGAGTATTTGTGTTCTTTGTTCACTGGGAATATACATCAGAGGTTGGAGCTAGCGCTTTCCGTTGTAGCATTTATGCCATTACTAGTCCAATGAATAAGAGCCCTGATATATTTAAACCTCAGTCGTAACAATTCGCAAATTCCAGACTAAATTAAGTAGGATCAATATTAGAATCACGTTTATAACCCATAACCCATATTAGCTTTGCATGTCAGTCGTTCTCACGAGCCCGGTATAATGGAAGAGACAAGTCGAAAAGAGATGCAAGATGACTCCCAGAAATTTCAAAATATATAGAATAGAAAATGTTGTACTTATGCCTAATTTTTTTAAAGGAGACAAGAGGCAATGCTGCCTGTAACAAGTGTCTCCTCCAAAGTTGAAAGAGTGATGAGAGCCAAATTCAAGGTATGTTAGAGTCAATATGTCTGGACACACGGAGCTTGAAGCAGTTTAAATATTAACACGTGGGTAAGACAAATTTAGTGAGAGAGCTCCGGAGCATCCTGGTTGAGTAGAAGAAAGACTGGGAAAAGTGGTTCAGTCTTGGGATAGAGAGTTGGACAGAATAGGGCTGAGTGTGTGTCGGAGGCGGTTGCCCCCCACTCGAAAATCTGCTTGTTATCTTGGCAGATTTGAATCTAGTGTTCTAGCTATCCGGTTGGTGTCGATATTGTGAATAGTTTATACAAAACATAGAGTAATATAATTAGGAATATTAATGGGTGTATTTTAGATGCAGGCGATGTTGCACTATATAATATACTACTCAAACTATTCATTAACAAAAAATGTATGCAATGTCGAAAAGTTCCTTAACCCCTTATTGGCGGCGCACGACATATGTCGGGTGAAATAAATTTGGACTATGTGGCGGTGCACGACATCTGTCGACCGTCATTTTCAGCAGGTAATGTTGCTGAGAGAGAGAGCTGAGCGGTGGGACGAGCGTAGTAACCCTATGACCGCTACGCACGACCACCGTGGACCAACTGAACTGTATCCCACCTTCTTCCCCCCTCTCTCACTCGCTACACAGGGAATTATGTAAGGAAATTACCTTTTTTTAGGGTTTTTGCACTCGTGTTGCACGATCGTTGCAAGAGAACCAGTGGTCGTACAAGGATGGTTCGGGTGTCATTGGAAAGCTCTGTTTACGCCCTTTCAGGGATAGATACTTGTTTTACGCTCTGGGTCTTATTTAGGCATGAAAATTAGCACGGAAACAACCCTATTTAGGGTAAAAAAAATCCCGCTGTGCGGTATGGTCAAATAGACCGCCTAGGCCGCCAATAAGGTGTTAACGGGAGACGGACCTTTCTTTTCTATTAATTAATTTATTCCTTTATTTCTTAGTTTTCTTGCTAGACCTACATCAAGCTTAGAAAAACACCCCTAGACCCCTCTTCAAGATAAATTTGTAAATTTTTCGGTAGAAAAATTTCCAGGCCGAAGGCCGGTTCCTCTTAACATTTCAGGCTCGCTATCGCTCGCCAGGAAACAATCGACACCTAAATGGCACGAAAGGTCTTAAAATTGACAACGAAATGGGGCAAAAGGTCTTAAAATCGCCAAACTAATGGGCCGAATGTCTTATAATCTCAAAACAAATGGGGCTTAACACGAGGGAGAAAGGGGACCAGAAAAACGACCCAACTCCCCTTAACCTCAACAGTCCATCAGCCTCACCATAAGCCTGGAAAAATGCCACCATTAGTCTCGTTCACAAAAGAGGAGATGCTAGAGACCTGGAAAAAACTATCGACCAGTTAGCTTACTTTAAACAGTTCCTCTGAACATGCTCTTTACGTCATTAATATTTATATTCAAAAATAGAGTATATGTGAAAGCAAATACTGTTAGGTATCTGGTCCTTTTTTATATGTGAATAACCTACTGTATATACGTTTGAATATTAACATTTGTGTAACCGGGTGGATGAGACTCGTTAGCCTTGGTCGGTAATCCATCTAGGGGAGACAGCCTTATAAAAATCCAGGTGGATGAGACTCGTCAGCCTTGGTCGGTAACCTGTCTGGGGGAGTAAACCTGATACAAATCCGTACCGCTTATCCAAGTGTAAGGCAGGTTAGTGGATGGACTAGCCGAACACCACTGTAGAAAAATAGTGCTAACATAGAGAGCCTCGGAGTCGGACGGATCCTAAATTGAGTGGTAAATCCTGCAAGTCCTCCAGTAAACTGGCTCAGGGAATAGGTCTGCTTGGGGGCCTTCTGTGTATGGCCACCCTCATTAAGGGGAGTAAGGCGTCCGGCAATAGATAGATAGATAGATAATATTATTGTAAAGGATCATATGATCAGATGCTTTTCTAACGTTTCTCCGACATCCGCAACATCTTAATTTTTTACTTTGCTTGTGTCTGTGTATGTGTTGCTGTGACAATATGTTAGCCACCATTTTTTGTCTCAATAATTTGTAATAAAAATTATCTTCTAATAACTTGTGATCGGTTTCTTTGATAGAGAAATCTTCGTACCTTAGAGCTTAAAAAACCTGCTCTCTACTAGGTTATTTTTAAGGCTTGAGGCTTAACCCTTAATTAGCGGCTCACCACATAAGTCGAGTTAAATAAAGCTGGACTATGTGGCGGCGCTCGACATAGGTCGAGTGGCAATTTCAGCACGTAATGTTGCTGAGAGAGAGAGACAAGTGGTGGCAGGAGACTAGCGAGCGTATGACTGCTCCAGACCACCGCGGCGAACCTACTGACACGAATCTCAGCTCCCTCCTCCCTCTCTCACTCGCTACATACTGAATTATATGGGGAAAGTACCGAATTACATGCTTTTTGCACTCGCGTTGCACGGTTATTGCAAGAAAACTAGCCATCATAAAAGGATCGTTATGGTGTCATTCGAAAGCTCTGTTTATGCCCTTTCAGGGATAGGTACTTGTTTTACGTTCTGGGTCTTATTTAGGCATGAAAATGATCACGTAAACAGCCCTATTTTGGCTAAAAACACCCCGCTGTGCGGTACATATAAATAAACCGCATAGGCCGCTTGTAAGGTGTTAAACTGTAGCATTTTTGTTGGCGTTACATATGAAATCGTATATATATATATATATATATATATATATATATACTGTATATATGGAGAGTAGATCACAAATATGTATGCTCAAATTATGTAGTAAAACTCGCAGGACAAAATAAACATTGGAACACCAAGCTGTCATCTATTCTCTCAAGACTACTTCAGGGTAATATAAGAATGCAGTGGAAGGCGGAGACTTAAATACCCCTTTTATACCATCTGTGAGATGCTAACTAGCATATAAAAACAAAAAGTGTTGCCACATTACTGCCTTTTCCTATTATTTTTACATTACATATTTTCTTTAACCCATTGTCATTTTTTGTTTTCCCTGAAAACACATGGGATGGGTTAGTAATAAAGAAAAAAAAAAACGCTCACCTAGGTCATTTAGGGGTCTTGCGGGGCTGCGGAAAGTCAAAATTAACATGGGGAAATGGGTAATCACTCCCACACGCACACGGCTGGACTACCATTGGTTTTGTTGCGTGGGATACTAAAGCAGTTCCCATACAAATCTGAACCCTCTAGGTGTCATAAGACAAGATTGATTCACGCGAACGCAACCATTGCGTCGCTGGGGTTTAGAATTACATACATAGGTGACGCATAACGTGCGGCGCTGGTACTCAAGGGGTTAATATATATTTATACAATTAGATATTCTTTAAATTGTAATTTGTCTACAATGTCACTTATCATATATCATCTATATTATATTAACAAATCAATACTCTAAAAATAAATAACAATTATATATAGTATTGTCGTGTACAACAAAAGCCTATATGAATAATATGACATAAATGTATGTACATACACAAGTGAACTAATGAATATATAATTATACAGTATATATATATATATATATATATATATATATATATATATATATATATATATACAGTATATATATATATATATATATATATATATATATATATATATATATAATAGTAAGAATACAATGACATGTGTAAACAAAAATACAAATAAAACATGAACATAAATTATAATACTAATAGTAATAATATATGATTATATACAGTAAATATATAAACACAACATCTTACACAGGTCACAAAACATATTAAACACATGGGAGGTTTACCATAACTTCACTTGTTGACCTCACCAAAAGGTCAGAGATCTAATTTACAGTTTGACGGTCTGAACATGTGTCTTGATCTTTTTGTTTTATCATTTTCGAGGAGGAGATTTAAAAGAATGTTATCTATTTTGTACAGTCCATCGTTAAGATTCATAGTGTTATAATGATCTGATCAAGGCAAAGTCTGCAAAACGTCTTTAATAAATAGTAGCCTGACCAATAGATCATCTTAGCTTAATCCCAATTCGCATTATGGCCATGTTTATTTATTTATTTTATTTTTTTTTATAAAAATACCATTAGATTCTTGTTCTGACAATACTGATTGTTGCTGTTGCTAAACTCTTTCCTGTAATATATATATATATATATATATATATATATATATATATGATTGCATACTTTACACGGAATGAGATATACACCACCTTGATGATTTTCAGGGCTGTTTTTAATCAAAGTAGTCTTGAACGTGTTTTCAAAATTGAATACTACATTTATGTTCAAACACCATATTCTTGTATTACCCTGAATATGTCTTGAGATAATACACGAAAGCTTGGTGTTCCAGTGTTTAATTTTTACTGCGAATTTTAATATATATATACAGTACATATATATATATATATATATATATATATATATATATATATATATATATATATATATAACCGATTCAATAACGTTATATATAGTAGATTGGAAGGATTTGAGGATGGGTTTGAACAAATATAATACACCAATCGAATAATCAGCGAGAATAATATTATATATACATACACTTTTTACATATGACTAAGCCATTTATTGCATTATAAAGAATAACGACATAAGTCATCAACCATTAAAATAATGCCATAATTGTTTGTTCATCCTCCAAAAGAAAGAAGGCAACATTAGGTAAATTTAATGGCGAGACATAGAAATTCAAATGTTCACGAAAACCCAAGCAGCAGATTAATTCAACACAGTCCCAATAGTAACACATTGGTTCTCATGGAGCAGCAGGCAAGTTTTAAATTGGAGTAATACCCACAGACGTTGTTCTCCTAATTTACAATATCCTAATAATGTATAGACATTTTATATGAAAGTTTCTCTTGAACCACCAAAATGTGTTTTGTTTTAGCTTATGACTACTAAGACTTGCGATGCGTCATATTGATTTTATTTAGCTAGATACTATTCTTAGAAGCTTCTATTATCAAACTAGATTAAGCATGCCGAAGAATATATATGGACACAATTAATATATGTGTACTGAACATGTAATTATTTATATCTTTACTATTGTCCTTCATGTTGATAAATACCTATTTTTCATTGACTGAAAAGGACTTGCCTAACTCGTGCAGACATAAAGTTAACCTCTAAGGTACGATAATAGTCTGGTAATGTTATACGGGGCGAATATGACGTTCCTTCCGGAAGATGGCACTTAAAATCAATAACAACTAATTTCCCAGTGCCGGTGAAATGGAAGGAATATGTGATTAGGTGGCATTGTCTCCTTACAACCACCTTCTCGCTGCCCTGATGTGTCTTTCCTCCCACGTCCCCCCCTTTCTCCCTCAACTTCCCCCCTCCTCCTTTATTCTACTTTTTCCCACCTCCACTCCCTATAAATCCTCTCTCCTGCCTCAAATACGTTCGTCACCCTCCTCTACACTTCCCCTACCTCCCCCTCCCTTCTCCCTCCTACTTGTTAAAGACATATAAAGGAGCCGTTGGTGTGGCTCAAGCCTCAAGAGAGAGCAGACCTATATCTTTATGCCTTATATGCATTTGTTACCCTCTCATCAGTATAATACTTTATTTTTCTGAATTTATACTGCTTACACCTATTATTTGCTTCTTCAATGCTCACATGTTCACTATACATTTACAATATGCGTATATGGAGTAGTAATATTATATGGTAAATATTGTAAATTTTGTTCGAATTAACCTTTAAAGGATCTGCACTTGTCAAACCTTTCAAAAACATGTTTAACGGATTCCTTGGGCTAATACATAATTATATACAATAATACTTATCCAATAAAGGCCAAGAACGTAATTTTTCATAATGACCGTTTCAAGCTTCACCTTTCAGCTTTAGAAGAGTTTTGTAAGGTATGGTCAGGCTTGTTGTTAAGTTTCCCTGTGGTACACCTTCCAACTGATGTAACTGTTCAAGAACTAATTTTATTTTTGCTATTACAGTTTCTTAAAGAGTATTTAATGGCAAGCCTACTATAGACTTTTAAATTATGATAGTTTAGCCTTCTGAATTCAATGCATCTCTGATATATTTATCTCTGCTGTCGGCTGTATAACTGTTCTGATGAAGTTTATGTACATTACAAGTGAAATGATTATAATGTAATGTAAATATTACCAATATTAAAAATAATTATAATATTACTAATGTAAACACAACGAATTATGGGAATATATAACCTATTGGTATATGTTATAAATGCCAGAAGTAAGATTATAGAAAAACTAGAGGATAAAGCAGGGTAGGCCTATCCTGATAACCATCATAAAAAGTCTCCATTGCGATGAGAGTGGCTCAACCATCAAAAGAACCTGGAATGAACCTATCAGAGTTGGGTGGGCAGGTATATTGAGAGCAAAACAAGCGGACAGTGGCAGATGTAGTGGAAAGGAAGAGGGTGAACATTAGCTGAAAAGAGATCCAAATACAAGTTGAAATAGTGTAAAGGCTGTAGCTAATAATTGGTAAGTGACTAGCAGTGTTTGTGTATAATATGTTTTAAGTATTTTGAAGGCTGTAGAGAAGCATAGGTACACTCGGATACCATAGTATCTAGCCCACTCATATACATTCGTGGATTTCGCCTATTTCTAATTATGGAATATCTCTGGATACGAATATATGAATATTTGGTTCTATAAATTACCTACAAAACTATATACTACTTATTGACAAACAAGTGATATCCAAAAATAATTCCAGATTGCTATTATTGCATACAGAAAAACATTGGGGGTCAACGAATTCTTATGAGTAGGCTAGAGACTAGCCATTCGAATGTACAGTACATGATAATAGTCTGGTGATGGGCTGGTCTATCAGAGTGAGAATTGAGCGATCTCTGCCATACCCATAGCTTACTCTGACTTTTCCTTTTACTTATATATTTTCTAGATCTCAAGTGACGGTGTCTCTTCCGTGGATTGACCTCCCAATCTACCAAGATTGGAAGCCAAAGAGTCATATTTTTCATTTGCCCCTCAAATTTCTCTTCATAATTGCTGAGCGGCACAGGGCCCTGGGTGGGGCTTTGGTTTCCCGGGCTTTTCCGCACCCTCCTCAGCTCCCCGCCATGGAGTGGCTTCGGTCACCCAGGCTTTATTGTGGTCAGCAGGGAGGGTTCTGTGGGGGCGCTCAGTTATGGCCTTGACCTTGCTCGGGGCCTTGGGGCTGTTCGGCCAGGCAGCTTGGGGAACAGCAACAACAACAACATGGTAATAGTAATGAATGACAACGTTTGTACAATTATATAAGTTACAGTATTCTGGAGGCTGTATAGAAGCATACATACTGTATATGATGGTAATAGTGAATGGCAGCCAGTAACAGTGGTGGAAAGGGTTAATATTAGTTATTAGTGATACATGGTGTAAAATGATACTGTATGACATCTGTAGTATACTGCAAATATATGCTTAACATCCATTTCCCAATTTCAACTTAAATATTATCTTATGATGATAACGTATACATGATATCCAACACAACTGAAGTGCCAATATACAGACATTTTATCTGTGTTAATGATGCCCTGCCTGTTACTGTAACTTTATTGTATATTTAAGGCGTTGATCTCGAACTAACTTAATGTAACTCGTTTTTTACAGGGGCTGGGACGGTTACATACCAAAACATGTATTAGATTGTCTGCAACAGAGTTTCGAAGGTTTTTATTTTTAGTCTAAAGTAAAATTAAAGTAAAGTAATGTAGAGAGTGAGCAGAGCGTGCTCTTTGACCTAAATGTTGGTTTGAAACAGGGGTGTGTGATGTCCCCGTGGTTGTTTACTGTATATATGGATGGAGTCTTGAAAGAAATACTATCAAGAGAAGTGGATGTTGTTGTATCGCTGAAAAGGGAGGGAATTGAGTGGAAGCTACCTATACTGCTGTTTGAGGATGATACAGTTCTGATGAGTGATAATGAATGGGAGTTGCAGGGTCTGGTAAATGAGTTTGGAACAGTGTGCGAAAAACGGAATTTGAAGGTAAATGCGGGGAAGAGCAAGGGTATGGTCTTCGAAAGGGGTGAAGTCACAGAGTGTGAGGTGAAGCTGAACGGTCAGGCTATGGAGATCGTCAACTCTTTTAAGTATCTGGGCAGTGTATTGAGTAAAGATAGGACTATGGATGAAGAAGTGCGGGAGAGGGTACAACAGGGGAAGAGGGTTGTAGGAACGCTGAAAGCAGTAACAAGAAATAGGGTGGTCAGTATGGAAGTGAAGAAGTCCTTGCATGACAGTGTGGTAATCCCGACACTGACTTACGGAAGCGAAGCATGGACGTTGGTTGAGAGACTCAGAGTGAGAGCAGTGGAAATGAATTACCTAAGAAGTGCCTGCGGAGTTACATGGAGGGATAAACCGACTAATGAGGAAGTAAGGAGGAGGTGCGGTGTGGAGGTAGATGTGCTGGAAAGTGTGAAAAGGAACAACTTGAGATGGTTCGGCCATATGGAACGTATGGAAAGCGAGAGAATGACCAAGAGGGTGTACGAGAGCGAGGTGGAGGGACAGAGAGGGCGAAGTAGACCGAAAGAGAGGTGGAAGGATGGAGTGAGGAAGTATATGAACGAAGGCGGTACTGGTTGGGGGGAGGGGCGTCGACTGACAGGGGACAGAGGTGCATGGGGGCGGTTCGTTCGTGGCCACCCCTTCGGGGATCACGGCGTCAGGCAATAGATAGATAGATAGAATAATATCCAAAAGCGTCGGACCAGTTTGAGTGAGAAAAATTAATGTTCTTATCCAACCATTATAGTATATGGTACTACGGATTAAAGGAGATATATGGAAAGGGTAATTGAAGCATCTATAATATTATACCCGTGAACAAATATAATGGTAGTAAGAAACCCTCCTAACATACGCATAAAAAGGTCAATCTTTATCAACATGCCCACAGTTTGTATATACGTTTGTAGTGTACAGTACTAAGGAGTACAAAGGAAAGCAAGCAACAACAGACTAGTGACCCCTCTAGGCTGCTTGTCGTCCAAAACACTGAGGATCAAGTGTCCAAACAGTGGTTTAGAGTGGGTAAGGGAAAATTGGAAAGGGAACTACTGCCTTGGAGTTAATGTCCGTGGCAGTATTAGGATGTTAGTAAGGGACAGATGGGTTAGTGACATAATGCAGCTATACGTGATCTTGCATATATCTGGGAAAAAGTGAGTAACGTCTTAGTAATATATATACACACTAATCCTTGATGAATCTGAGGGAGTAATAAAATATAGATATTAATTTACAAATGCAGTCAGTCGCGGGTTTGAGGTAAGATATTTGTCTTGGCGAAGTTTAAAAGAAACAACGGTGCTGCAGTCTACAATGTCTCGAGGAAGCCCATTCCACAAATTGACAACTCGATTGAAGAAGAAATTCTTAGATTTGTGTGTGTTAAAAGATTTACCAATCATTTTGCAACCGTTTCCCTGCGTGTAATTAGATTGGTCGATAATGAAGTACTTACTACTGTTTATATTGTCGATGCCTTTGATGATTTTGAACATTTGCATTAAATCGCCTGATCTGGCGCTGGGTTAAAGGAAATATATTTAATTCTCGTATGGTTTGTTCTTTAGGCTAGGTATCATTTTGGTAACTCTACGTTGAATTCATTCTAGATGTCTATCTTTTGGGCAATAAGGGCACCAGGATTGAACGCAGTATTCCTAAAGAGGGCATACTAAGGAATTGTAAAGAGTTAGGATAGCTTCTTTGGATTTATGGTCAAATGACCTGCCTATCAAGCCAATTGTTTTGTTTGCTTTCTTCAACTTCTGAACATGGTTGACTGGGTTTTAGGTTACTCGATATTGTTACTCACAAATCAGTTTCTCTGTCTACACTCTTAAGCTGGGTGCCATTCATCGATTAGTTTGCTTTCTCATTTTGGTTTCCGATATGTAGTACTCTACATCTATCCACATTGAAACTCATTTGCCAAGTTTGGGCCCAACATGACAACTTATCTAGATTGTGTTGCATATTGTCAACTTGTTCTTTTGAGAGTACGCTATTTGCAATTTTTGTATCGTCAGCCAACCTTCAGATTGTACAGTTGAGACCCTCATCTATGTCGTTGATGTAAATTAGAAAGATAATTAGTATTAGTACTGATCCCTGGGGTACCAAGCTACTTACATTGGTCCATTTAGATGGCTTACCGTTTATGACTACTCTTTGCTTTCTGTCGCGGAGCCAATTTTCTATCCATTTTAACGCACCGTCTTGTATTCCATGCACATTTAGTTTTAGCAGCAAACGTTTGTGGGGAACTTTGTCAAAGGCCTTTTGAAAATCAAGGTATATAATATCTACAACTTTACTCTCATCGTAGAGGTTGAGGATATCGTGGAAGAAGTCTAAGAGGTTTGTTAAGCAGGAACATTTGTTACGAAAGCCATGTTGAGTATCTTTAAGTATGTTATTTTCCTCTAAGTGATTAACGAGTCTGTCTATTATGAGTGTTTCTATCATTTTACATACAACTGAGGTTAAGCTAATTGGACGATAGTTACTGGGTAAACATTTGCTGCCTGTTTTTAATATCTGTGTTACGTTGGCGAGCTTCTACTGATCAGGCATAGTTCTGGACTATAAGGATTTATTGAAAAGCAATGTCAGTGGTTTGGAGAGCTCATACTTGACTTCCTTTAGAACTCTGGGGTAGATCGTATCAGGTCCAGGCGATTTATTTACCTTGAGTTTATATACACATTTCAAAACTTCTCTCTCTGTAATGCTGATACACCATAAACCATCAGAATTATTAATCTGAATCGGCGATGCTGTAGGGATATTATTAAGGTCTTCTGTTGAAAAAAGTGATGAAAAGAAGGTATTGAGAGCGTTACTCATTTTTGCTTCATCTTTAGTAATCTCCTTTCTCATCTACTAACGGTCCAATCGTTGAAGTCACTACTTCCTTCTTCCTGATGTAACTATAACATTATTTTGGGTTTGTTTTACTTTGATTTGCAACATGTAATTCTAGCGTGTTTTTACTTTGTTTGATTAACTTTTTGGCTTTGCGTCGTAGATCTACAAATATCACTTTATATTCATGGGTGTCAGATATTTTTAATTCATCATGAGCATTCTTTTTAGCAAGCAGAGAATCCGCAATGTCTTTATTCGACCACTTAGGTCTATCATTATGTACTGATCATCGGTTTGTTAATGGTATACACTCATGTACTGCATTCGAGTAAGTAGAGGTGAAAAATCTCCATGATTGGTTTAGATCATCATTGTTAATCATAGAACTCCAGTCTATTTACTTGAGTGTTGCTCTAAGTTTACGGAAGTTTGCGCTCTTGAAATTTAGGACCTTCTTTTTGCTGGTATTGAGTTCGTTGCTATTGAATTTTAAATGGAAAGTTATTGTATGATGGTCACTATTACTAAATTCATCACCAACATGCAAATTCTCTATTAATTCTTCTTTTGTTGCAAGCACAAGGTCAAGAAGTTCAAGAACGTTATTACCACGAGTCGGCGATCGAACAAATTGATTAAGCGAACGCTCTTGCAAGTTCGCATACAAGACATGTCCGGAGCGTGAAGTAAGAGTATCGCCCTACTTGGTCACAGGTAAATTAAAGTCGCCAAAAATTACAGTATCTTGTGAGTTACTTACATCTGCAATATGTTCATAAATTTCTCTGTCAGTTTGCACTGTTTGAGCTGGAGGTCTGTACATTAATGCAAGTATTATTTGTGTACCTTTATTATTATGTATTAGCACAAAGGATGTGTCAACGTCTTCATTTTGGGGTTTTGACAAGAGGATCAGGTTAAGACTTTCTTTGATAAAAGATAAGACGCCACCTCCATTTCTCTTAATTCTACTTTTCTCAAACATTACAAAACCGGAAGTGAATACTCTGCTAATTAGGCTGTCTTCTATATTGAGCCAAGATCATCTTATGCCAATTATGTCATAATCTTCTGTAAACACTAGCTCCTCTAAATCTGAAAATGTATTGCGTATGCTACGAGCATTTGCATAGAAAACCTTTAAAGGTGTGGTTTTAGAACTCACGGAACGCTCTTTAATCAAATTTTCGGTTCTGGTCCGATTTACATTTCGTTCATTACTGTCCTCGGTCATCGCTGTCCTCGGACCTCATCCCTGGCGGTTTAGGATTTGGGTCTTGTTGATGGAGCTTTATCCAAATTCGTGGTTCCTGACGGATTACCATTTAAGTCCTTCGCAGGTCGCCGTTCTCACTGTCTTCGGTTCTCCTTCCTGGTTGTCCTGTGTTGAGTCGACTTCTCCAAAAATCTTTCACCGCATCGTTGAGAAAACTTCCAAAACGTGCTGCTCCCATCTGGTTCAGATGAACTCTATAGTCCGAAAACAAATAGTCATCGTAATAAAAATTGTCCCAGGAGTCGACAAATCCCACGTTCCACTTCCTGTAGAGGTTAGTTAGACGAGGAGAAATTTGATCCTCCCTCTCACCACTCGCCCACTCCGTTATACCTTACCTTACGACTTTACGTGCTTCATTCTTTCTGTAAACCTAATTTAGGGTCCTAATTTTTCACATATACATTGTGGTGCAGTAGTATTGCTTTATAAAGGAGATATAAGGAATATTATGTAATTCCTCCCCTCCCTCCTCCTGCATGAGCCTCGCATATGGGGGAGAACCTCCCTACACACGTGAACATTACTAGATACATGGGCGCACTGTGCCTCTGTACAAAGCAAGAAGCTGAGCAGGGGTGTAAAACCCACAGGGGCGGTTGAGCATGCTTAACTTGTGAGAAACTGTTATAGTAAGAGTGGTAATATGATTTTTTTCAAGAAAGGTCAGAAAGAATAGAAACACCATGAATAATGAGAGATGAAGGGTTGATTTGTGTATTGTTGAAGTATAATGGATAGACGTATGGAAAATCGTGACTGGCAGATAAACGGATAAATTGGGTTTTGTAAGCATTGCAAGTAACAAGATTTGTTCTACCCAAATTGGAAATAGTTGACAGTTTTTGAGTACAACAGGAGGAACACCATCCGGTCTGTATGACTTCTTAGTATTAATTCCAGAGAGGGCAGACAGCACATCCTTAGAGGAGATAACGATATTAGACAAAAGTAAGAGAGAGGAAGTAATAGCACCGGAATCAGCCAAGGTGGAGTTTTTAGTGAAAGTTTGAGGAAAGAGTTCAGCTTTGTCAGAGGAAGAAATTACAGTTGTGCCGTCAGCGTGGA
This sequence comes from Paralithodes platypus, assembly GCA_032716605.1. Classification (NCBI taxonomy): domain Eukaryota; kingdom Metazoa; phylum Arthropoda; class Malacostraca; order Decapoda; family Lithodidae; genus Paralithodes; species Paralithodes platypus. The sequence continues at coordinate 3,519,416 of CM064507.1, forward strand.
AAAAGGAGATAATGTGAGGAAGTAATATTATTGGGGAGGTTTTAGGCTAGATACCAGAAAACTTGGGAAGAGCTACAGTTGGAAAGTTCAGAACATTTGTTATTGATGACAGACTTTTTGGCAGGTCAAAGAACCGATTTGGCTTGATTCCGGGTAGAAAACTTATAAAATATGAGATTCTTGAGTTTTAAGGCGACGATACTGTTTGAATGCTTCCTTGTTATTGCCGAAAGCAGTTGAACAAGAGTAATTAAACCAAGATTATTTTTGCATTAGGCTGAGAGCAAGAAAATGGAATGTATGTTTCCATGCCCGAGATAATTACTTTGTTAATGCGCTCAGCACACTCTGACGGTCCCCAGCCCTGGAAGCAAAACATTTTCCTTGGAAAATCAAAGAAATATGTACAAAGAGGATCCCAGGGGAGGTGTGGTGGAGTGGTCATGCCATTGCACTAGTAATCCAATGGTCCCGGGTTCGAATCCCGATGTATCAATGGGAAGATTTTATTGGGATGGAATTTGCGCTGTACCTAGTATCAGTGCATTACCACAAAGCCCACCGAAACGCCAACAAAAATACCCTCATTTTTCCCTGATTAATTAGCATTGTATTAATATTCCCATATTCAAATATGCTACAGGGGTGCAATGCCTAGTGAGTTCATTGCTCAATAGGTGGCGTTCTGAGAGTGAGGGTCCGATTCTGGGTGGTGAGACAGTGAAGCAGTGGAGCAAAGCAGCTTCAGAGATGTGGCTGCTTCGATCTGTGGGTGGGCAACCGTCCAGTGTGTGAAAGCAAGATATCGGGGGCTGGTTGTATCCCAAAGTGCTTCACATGTCTCACTTCCTAGACTGGAACGAGACCTCACGGGCTTAGTCGTTCATTGTACGGTTGAATGTACAGTCAGCAGCAAAAGTCGTGTCGCCTTTCCTGCCTCACCGTCACACGGGATATTCACAGACTCGAGAATTATAGGTGTACAAACTTGCATCTTTCTGCCAACAGATGGCCCACTGTGAGGTGTGTGGTTGTGAGGGGAGGCCATGTTCGCAGCTGGATCCCTTACCCCTCTGCGCATGCGCGAAAATGTATAAATATTATATTAGATTTAGCTTTAGATTAACCTAACCTAACCTAACGCAACCTAATATAACATAACCAAAATAAAAATATGAAATACACTAGATCTGAGTGGGATCGAACACTGGTTTATCTGTGTCAGAGGCCTGAGCTACGGAGCGACTTGGCAGAAACGGTTTGAAGGCTATATTTAAACGCGGTTGGGCCTTCTTCCTGTAGCCTAAAGTAAGGGATCTGGCTGCGTACATGGCCTCCCATTGTGAGGGCAGGGGGTGATGGGGGAGACGATGGGTTAGAGCTGTTAGGGGTCGGAAGGTGGGAGGAGGGGACAACTTGTTTGTAGGTAAAATACAATTTTCATTTTTTTTTTTAAATATATTATTAATGATCCGATTTTATATTAACATGTGGTAATCTGTTATATATGTAACAAATGGAAAACGACATGATTAAAACACAACACATTTGCAATCAATCAATGCCAATATTTGAGTAAATCCACAAATTACCGTGAATTATAACTCAATATCTCTGTCTCTCTCTCTCTGATACTGCCTTATAGATAACCTCTTCTGTACCGGTGACGTCTTCTCAATTATATTCTAGCTATACTGTATTTAGACGATTTTGTACAGCTTAAGACGTATCTGTCGTAGTTAAAAGGGTTAAGGGGGATAGTTCGAAGCCTGTTAATTGTAGGGGGCTCTTTTTAAACGGAGTATAATCGTCTGAATATAGCTAGATTAGAGATAAAAGGACGTCACCGGTACACAAAGGGATATTTTAGAGAACTGCAAAATTTACTTCTCAATTACAGGATTGCTCTTGCTCGTGTCTCACTCTGGGGACCTTGCAGTTGCGCAGACAAGTGCTACTTTTGAAATTGCGTAAATTATATTTTCTCTCCCATATAAAATTCTGAGTATCCCCATTCCACATTCCAAAGAAGAAGAAGAAAAAGAAGGGTTGTGTGGATACCACGGCCAAGCTCTTAGGACATAATGATTATTTACCCCTTCTGTACCGGCGTTGTCCTTGTAACTTTATTATGGCTATAATTAGACGATTTTGCCGAGATTAAAAAGAGCCTCCAGCAATTAACATAACAAGCTTCGAACGATCTCACTTAAGCCTTGTTACTAGCACAGATCCTTCTTAAGCTGCACAACATTGTCTAAATATAGCTAGAGTAAAATTAAATAGACGTCGCCGGTACAGAAGGGGTTAACCAGTTAGCGTTCTAAATAGATGATAATTCAATAGGTCGTGATCTCACGGCCAACCAGTTGAACTATGACGAGCAGGTAAACAAATTTGGGAAATATGGACTCTGGAAATGTTAAAAGGGGAAATAATATAATTTTAGCAATTACAAAAATAATACTTGCCCGACGAACTGTATTGACGCTTGACGCTGAAATTTTAATAGTGTTATGCCATCCAGCACCAGTGACATCCTTTTCATTATATTCTGACTACTATTGGGTGATTTTATTCAGTTTAGGAAGGACGTATACCAATTATATGGCCTCGACCTATGTCAGTTAATCCTTTTAGCTATCATATATCCCTTTTAATCTTCATAAAATCGCGGTAACCCCTTGAGACCCAGGACTTACTTTTTGTTATACTCTGGCTACCGTTAGACGATTTCCTGTATTGTTTAATGCAACTCTTGGTCTCACAGGTGGAAATACGATCTCAACATGCCCTCTGAATTAAGTAGGTCCTTCTTTAACTGCATAAAACAGTCTAACTTCAGCCATAATGAAAGGTAAACAGACAGGTAGTGATATTATCAATATTGCTTAAATAAAGTATAGAATACATCGCTGGTACTGGAAGGGTTAATGTTTTCCACTGTGGCCCATCATATCATTCCTTCATCGTATTCACTTGCTTCGTGATATTTGGACATCCTTGTTCTTAACCCACTGAGCCCCAGGCAATATAATATAAATGTAGCCTACATCCCAGGACCAGCAGGTTGTCAAAAAAATAAATGTTTTCCAGAAAACACCTGGAATAGGTTAGACATGAAGGAAAAAAAAAACCCAAAAAACTATCCCCTAGGTCTTAAAGGGGTCCTACGGGGCGCCCAAAACTCGGAATTACAAGAGGGGAAATGGGTAGGCAAAAACATGCAAAAACACTTTTGGGCGCTCACGCGCACGCGGCTGGACTTTGAGGGTTTTCAACCACCGGCCTTGTTGCGTGGGATACTGACGCAGATCCCATACAAATCTGAGCCCTCTAGGTGCCATAGGACCGGAGTAATTAACCACGACGCACCCTATGCGGCGCTATAGGGTTTACCGTTACATACATTGCCGACGCATCACGTGTGTCGCTGGGGTCTTGTGGGTTAATACGTTTTACATATTAGTTCAGTATCGCGTGGCGCTAGTTTATTCACCCATCTAGTACCGGTCACGTCTCGTATATTATATTCTGACAATAATCATACTATTCAGTTTCGGAAGGCCGTCTACCAGATTGAACGTTATATATTATATAAATTGATCCCAGTAGCGTCCACACATTTGTCCTTATCTTCTTATTATCGTCTACTTATAACTGAAACCAAATACCACAAACCGAATCGGTACTGGACGCCGGGGTTAATATAACGTAATGTAATGAAACTTTTCAGTTATGGAAAATTATGTTATGTTACCCTGACTTCATAATTATGATGTTTTTATATTTCACAACAACATTAATCATTATGAAATACATTCGGAATATCCTATCAATATGTTGTTAACCCTTTCTTTCTATCATAGAGCATGTTTTTTGCTTCATTCATGTTAATATAAGACTGTTTAATTCGACTTAAAGAACGATTTGTCAGTCAGTCAGTAGTCAGTAGCCAGCACTTCTTTCCAAAACGGGTAGGGAGGATCAGCTCCTGGAAGTTGGGACTGGGAATCCCACTGACAGAATCTGTGCCGACTTCTGGATCAGCAACCTTAAAGAACGATCTGCTTGAATAAAATTAATAGATTGATTGAACCAATTTGACCTAAATCAGATCCTTCCTAAGCTGAAAACAATTTCCTTGTAGTTCACTTTGTATGAAGTAAAGCTTCGTCGTAATGAAATAGAGATACTAAATTATTGTCAATAACCGAGTCAAAATATGGCATTGCAAATCACCAAACAACCCTACCAACTCCCTCCCTGCCACCCAGCCCCCACACCCACCCGCTCCTCCTCTTTACCAGCTCACCACACTTGTAGATGTGATCACTGTTGATATCAAATGTTTTGCATCCATCTGCTATAAAATGTAACATATTTAACCCTTGGGATCCGGGAGGCCTCATATGAGGCAAAACGTATTATGGTTCGGAGTCCGGGAGGCCTCATATGAGGCAAAATCAAAATCAAAGCGTTCAAATTGCGCGGGCTGATTTTTGTTTGTGCGTGGGCGACCGCAGCGCCTCCAAGCACCAACTACCAGGCAGCATCAGTTCTTATCTCGCACCCAAGATGGCTGGAGTTAACCCAAAGAAAATCGCTGTGTCCGAACCGACACCCGCCGCCGCGACCCGTAAGCGTACGAAAGGCAAAGCTACAATGACCAAGAAAACGTTGCTAAGTGCCTCTGGTGTTCCCCGTGTGTTACAAGAGTTAAGTGATCATTACCTTAGTGAGATTGAGAGTGATTTTGACAAGGAGCATGTGGTTAGTGAAGATGTTGATGAAGTGGAAGATGGCGATGAATTCCAGGGCTTTCATAGCACTGATGATGATGATAGTGATGATGATATTGATGACAATGTTGGATGCGGTGAACATCATCAAGGTGATGAAAGTGTGGGTGAAATGGGAAGTGTCCTACCCGCATCACGTGAACATGACCCGGCGCGCACGCTTGCGACCCCGGCGTCGGCTGTGGGGACTCCTTCCCCGGCAAAAATAGCCAGTTAATTTTATAGGAGAGCTGTGCTAGATAGTGCAAGAAAGCAGGCACGGGAGGCGGCCGAAAGGGAAAGAGGTGAAGATGCTGATAGTAAAGATGCTGATAGTGAGGATGAAAGTGAAGAGTTGAGCGTGGGTAAGCCTATTCCTTTGTCTCCCGGGCCCTCGTCACCCGCGGCTGGTACGTCATTGACCCCGCATGACCCACAGCCCTCAACAAGTGGTGCAAGTGTTGCGGAATTGGCCCCGCATGACCCACAGCCATCAACAAGTGATGCAAGTGGTGCGGTATTGTACCCGCATAACCCACAGCCATCAACAAGTGGTGTGGAATTGGCCCCGCATGACCCACAGCCATCAACAAGTGGTGCAAGTGGTGCGGTATTTTACCCGCATGACCCACAGCCATCAACAAGTGGTGCAAGTGGTCAACGCACCTCCAGAAGGGCCTTGTTCATGGCCACAGGGGAGGCACAAAGCAGCACCTCAGGCCCTAAGCTGCCCCTCAAACGCTCTCATCGTCGCCTCAAAACTTCAGAGCCAACTAGCTCACCTTCACCACCCACTAGCCGCCCACCCCAGCAGTCGCCACCTGATGTATCACCACCAACTGACGACCAGGATCCCACCTATGACCCAGAAGATAACCACGAATATGGCCGCCCTTCAAGATATATGGACGACCACAGTGCAGATTCTGGTGATGATAATCATGACCTGCCAGACGACCCTGTTGTGGACGAAGCTGAGTGGGTGGACGACCCAGCACCCCGCCGTGGCCCTGGACATCCCCGTGCTCGGGGTGGCCGTGCCCTTGGATGTGCACGTGCACGTGGCCATGCCAGGGGCCCTGCTGGTCAGCGTGGCCGTGGCCAGGCCACCCCTGCTGCTGCCGACGCCCCTGCTGCCCGTCCCCGTCCCCGTGCCAGGCATGCTGATGTCTGGACGTGGGAGGATGGGGCCACCTTTCAGCCACAAGATGCCACATTCGATGACGCCCAAAATGCCGCAGGGATTGGTCCATCTTTCCCTGGGGGACCCAACTCAACACCTGCCAAGCTTTTCAAAGCCTTTTTCGACAATGAGGTCATGTCATATGTTATCGATGAGACTAATAAGCAGAAGGCCCTCAGTGACCACCTCAGCGGCAAGACCCATAGTTCCCACATGAAGGCCTGGAAGCCTGTCACCATTGCCCAAATGTATGTGTTCATAGCACTGACCATGCTCAGGGCACATGTGAAGAAGCATCGGCTGGCAGACTACTGGATCACAGGCGACATAATTGCCACACCTGCTTTTGGCAAACTTATGTCCCGGGCCTGCTACTTCGCCATACTTGGTAGCCTGCACTTCGTTACCAACACCAATGTACACCAAACAGGCCGCCTGTGGAAGAATAAGGGGATTCTACGACATGATGAAGGCCAAGTTATTGAAGCCTTTTCAAAAGGTCGTGATTGACGAGTCTCTTGTGCTGTTCCGGGGGAACCTTCACTTTCGGCAGTACATACCATCCAAGAGACATCGATTCGGCATCAAGCTCTTCGTCCTCTGTGACTGTAAGATGGGTTATGTGCTGGACTTCATTGTCTGCAGTGGGAAGGAGGGTGAGGTTCTTGCAGATCAAGAAATAGGGTTCGGTGGAGCAGTGGTGAAGGCGATGATGGATCGCTACTTCAACAAGAACCACATACTCTACACGGACAACTATTACATGTCCCCCATCCTCACCAAGTACCTGAACAGGCAGCAAACCCAGACTGTGGGCACAGTACGGGGGACGAGGAGGAACATGCCGGAATTACCCAAAAAGACCAAGAAGAAGGACATCTTCCTCAAGCAACATGGTCCGATGCGGGCAATCCATTGGCACGACCAAAGGAAGGTCAACATGATCAGCACCATCCACAAGGGCAACCTGGTTGACTCTGGCAAAGTCAACCACAGGATCAGGGAGCCCATCATGAAGTCAGACGCAGTTATGGACTACAACATAAACATGCGTCTGGTTGACAAGTCAGACATGCAGGTCGGCTTCATCGACTGCCTGCGGACCTCCTGCAGGTGGTATAAGAAGTTCTTCCTGCACATGATGGATGTGTCTGTGCTCAACTCGTACAACCTGTACAAGCTGATGAACCCCACAATGCCCAGGAAGTACACCAACCTTCGGAGATTCCAGAAACAGCTCATTCTGGATCTCATTGGGGAATATGCCGTGCCTGATGATGCCCCACGAGCTCAACATATGCCAGGAGCTGGCACCATGGACCGCACATACACTTCCGAACACCACAGGAAGCACAGGATCGTCGCCCTTCCAGGAGCTGCTGGTCGCAAGACCCAGAAACGGTGCCATGTCTGCAGCCACACCACCCGAAGACCCCAGACAACCACCAAAACCTCGTATCAGTGCCAGGAATGTCAGGTAGCACTGTGCATCACGCCTTGCCATGATGATTTCCACATCCTGGTAAACTTCTAAGTGGCACTGACCCTGAGAACACTAGTGAAAGTGACACTAAAACAATAAAACACTATGTGCAAGTGAAAGAGACACTATTCTATAATTATTATAATTGAAAGTGACACTAAAAACAATATAACAATATGTGCAAGTGAAAGAGACACAACAACTATATATTAGAGTAACTATTCAATAAGTATTTATAAGTGAAACCTGTAAAAAGTTAAAGTGACACTAAAAACAATATAACACTATGTCTAAGTGAAAGAAACAACCAAATGTAATAATTACAAGTGTCAAATATGATACCGTACGGTACTGTACGCTTGCGTAGCCTAGCCTAGCCTAGCCTCTAAACCTAGTAAGTGAAAGTGACACAAAATGTATAATAAGTAATAATAACTCAATAATAACAGTGAGAGTGACAATAATTCATAACAAGAAGAGTAATAAAAGTGAAAGTGACACAATACTATTACAATAACAGTGAAAGTGACACAATAATATTACAATAACAGTGAAAGCACCGAAAATATGTTATATAAAGTTTCATATAACTCAAATAATGGTTGAACAAGTAATAAATGACACAATAATACCACATTATCTCCATAAAAACCTAATATCGTGTACCGGTACAAAAGCCACGGGAGCGACGAGTGACTTAGTGCGTGCTAGCCAGGGCCGCGGCGAAGCGTTCGGACACAGGCGAAAATTACGCGGGAAATTACCTCCATTCCCATCATCATATCTAGGCAACCACTTGTCGTAGCGATGTCAACTCAAAGCCATTCTACAGACGAAGGTTGGTTCTACACTATACAATTTAGTTGACTGCTCTAGGTGGTCTCAATCAGTAGATATCGAATTGTGAATTTAGCCATTTTTCAGGAATACCCCCGGACACGACGATCGCCTCACATGAGAGCCCCCGGATCCGGAGGGTTAATAAAGCTAGATTTTTCATTTTGATGGGCCAAGCGCCTTCATAAGTTGCATAAGATCGTCTAATGATAGCCAAAATATGTTGACAAAAAGTCTCATAATTCTCAAGCTGTTAATATGAGAATGGGTTTGTAAAATACTATTGAAAAATAGTGTAGACCTGTACTCGAATTAATTAATTAATTAACAGGAAGCATATAGTATATGCTTATATAGCATATGAGTGTATAATAGGGAATGAATAAGTTAATTTCCTGTTAAAACTTACGTGTTATCTAGTACCGGTTACACTTATATTCCTCAGGAAATGAACCCTGTGACGATCTTGATGTATTATGATACTTCTATAATTCTAGGTTTTATTAAGCTCGGTTCACACATGCACGAATTAACGTCCCATCCTTCCCCGACCAAGAAAATAGGCAGGACGGCATCAATCTGGAGGCCCCATGTGGCCACGATGGCCGTTCCAACGTTTTTTTCCCGCCGTTCTCATCCCGTTAGTCGGCGTCTATAGACGCCGCCAGTCGTCGTCTAGACGCCGCCAGGCTGCGTCTAGACGACGACTGCTCCCGTGGGTGTCCCGATATAACACGTTTTCTGGCAGTTACCCCGACCCATATGGACCATTTTATGCACGCACAAAAAGGACGCCGCCTAGGCACGGCGAATGAAGGAGGCGGAGACGAACGGGACGTTAATTCGTGCATGTGTGAACCGAGCATAATTAAGAAAACTGTTTAACCCGGCCCAAAATATATTTCCTAAAGTGATAGAAATAATTTGTTGAGGGCTAAAAATGATAAATCCATCTATCCTGGTGTAATATATTTAATCTTGAGGCACAGGTTACCGCTGTGATCGTTACTCGTTTACGATATTGATGTTGGTTTAAATCGATACCTTTTACATGAAAGGAAAAAGAAACCTAGGAATTGAGAATTTGTAATTCTGTAGAAATACCTCAACCAAGAAGCAATTTGCTGATATGTTGGCCTTACACATGTGAAAGAAGCATTACATTGGTGGTTAGCGCTCAGGGATTTGGATATAGCCACCGGATAGAAAGAAGTGATGAGATGGGGTGCTACCACAACTAACGATATTAATTATTGTTATTATAGTATATAATATTTGTAATAATACCAGTACTAATAATAATGAGTAAGTCTAAAACAATTATCGTTATAAATGGACAAGCAACCCACACATTATTCTAAAACTAAAACTAAAGCTAAAATCATAACATCATTGAACATTAATTCAGTGATTGCAGTCATCACATCCCGGTTTGCTTCCACCTGATTTACAGGATTGGCAACTATTCAATAAAAGTGTAATATATATATATATCTGATAATTAAAGATCGAACTATACAAGTTTCCACTCATTTCTCAGTCCCCCTATATCCCCACTACCCTACGCCCTCACAGCTGCACACCTCACAGTGAGCCATCTGGTGGTAGAAATATGCACGTTTTGTACACCTAACATTCTAGAGTCTATGAATATCGTGGGTCACGGTGAGGCAGAAGAGGCGACAGGACTTTTGCCGCCGACTGTACAGACTCTCGGCCTATGCCCGAGAAGGAGGAGTTGGAATATAAAAAAACAAAAACAAAAGCTGCCAGCACAAAAGTGCCTCAAACGCCGCAGGCTGGGAGGATCAGATGGCTTTATTGGAGAGATGGGACAGGTAACAGACGGATAGATGTACATAGACGGATTAGAGGTTAGTAATAAGTCAGGAATGTTGTGCCAATCTCCAGAGCTGTCAGTGATACGAGTAGGATGCTTTATTTATTGCTGTAGGTAATTTAAGATGGGAAAGAAGTAGGATTTTTCACCAGGTTGGTCATTATAATGATGGCTATCGGCGATGGTGAGCATTGCAATCTCCTAAGATGGAGATTTGTGCGAAAGGAGAAATGGATATAATGTGTTCCACTTTGTAAGTTAGATAGTCAAAGCATTTTGAATAGTCAATAGAATTAGGGGAGATATAAAGTGCGAAGAAATATTTAGTTTGCGAGTGACAAGAAAGCTTTAGCCAGAGTTGAAAATTCAGAAAAATTAAAGTTGTGAACACGAGAGAAAGACAGATTGTTGAGAATATATACTGTACGCAACATCCACCTTTGGCATGAAACTGAGGATAGAGACAGTAGGAGTATACAGAGAGGTGTTTTCTGTCAGTAGTCCCATACAACTGGGTTTCGGTGACAAAGAGAAGCTGTAACTAAAATACTGAGACTGTATTAAGAAAAGGCTTTGTTATTACCCACCAATTATCGCCTTCCTTAGTGAGATTAACCTTAGCTTCTATATCTCTGCATCCCTCAATGTTCTCCAATAAGTCTGTAGATCTCTAGAACTGCTGTTATCGCTCATCCCATCCTATCCTAACAGAGTCTCTCTCTCTCTCTCTTTCTCTCATGTTGACACTGAACATCACCCCACTTAAACTTGTACTATAATTCATATTCCAGCTCGGGTTGCAAGTCTCCGTAACTTAAGAAAACTTTCAGGACATTCTCTCCTGTCGAAAGTTTGTCCAAGACATATGGTTACGAAGAGCAAACCCTAATTAACTTTGTTCGCAACTTTTCTTCTTATAATTGTCAATTTCTGGTCATGCTAACTTTAGGAAATTCAAGATTTGTTATATGATGACTCTCTGATTAACCATTTGTTTATATCGATCGAGCTTGTCATATTGTGTACTTGTACCTCTTCTCATATTCGTACTTGTGTTACAAGCCAGATATGCTGTCTATCACTTTCACAACTAAGGCGTAAATATCACCTATTACTGGGCCATAATCTCTATCCATGGAACACTACAACAAAAGTGGATAATTAGTTGTTCACATTGGTTAACCCGTTCAGTACCAGTTCCGTCCATTTAACTTTCTGCTGGCTACAATTAGACGATTGTATTTAGTTTAAACAGGGCCTCCAACAATTACCAGGCTTCGTACTATATTAATTACCCAATTTTACTACCACAGATCAGTGGTCGTCTAAAAATAGCTAGACTAATATTAAAAATACGTCATCGGTACAGAAGGGGTTAAAGACTAACACTAGTGCAAACCTGGAGATTATTTTCTGATTCTTGTGTACAGTGAAGGCAATTTGATATATCTTCTATGTTTGTGAAGAAGGCAGAGCTAAAGCTGCCTGTAACAAGTTTCTCCTCCAAAGTTGAATAAGTGACAGAGAGCCATGTACTGTACGTTAGTCAAAATGTCTTCACACACGAAGCTTGAATCAATTAAACCCTTTCATTGCGACCCTTCTATATGAAAGAGTATGCCCAGGCGGCTATTTTACCACTAATTTCGCTCAATAAACATCACCCGAGCACTATATCTGTAGCTCTGAGTGAATTGTAAGATGTTCCAATGAAAAAATTGGGTCAAACTCTATCTATAGCAGTCGCCACCCTGTCCCTTCCTACCACCCGGGAAAATTGATAAATATATTGTGTGTTTTGTCACCTGCTGGCCGGTCCCGCGTGAAAAAAAATATATGCTTTTATCATTCACAACCGCTGCCGATATTTCAATAACAAGCACAGTTATTGCATCATGTTATTTGTTTAGAAGACAGACTAGGATGTTGAAATGCAGATGAAATGAACCTCATATTCGTACCTGGCATATAGCTGTCATAATTGCATGGACAAGTAGGCCTGTTTTCATTGATTTACATCATCTAAAATACCTTTTCAATGTACACACATCCTCCTACCACTAATGCTAAAAGCACACTATGAGTATGGGTGGCTAGGCTAGGGTCTCCTGGAAGCATCTGGCAACAAGTGGAACGGATTAGTGCCACCATCTCAGCTGGTACTACCACTACGTTTTTGTACATTAACTGCAGTGTAGGCCTTTATTACATAGGACGTGAATTTACTTCAACCGCAATGCAAGGGTTAAGTCATAGGATGATGGAAAGACAGATTGAGGAAGAGAGTTCCAAAGCTTACTTGTTGAGTAGAAGAAAGACTAGGATAATCAGTTCACTCTTGAGATAGAGAGCTGGACATAATAGGGGTAGGAGTGTGCTGAAAGGCGGTTACCCCCCACTCTGCGTAAAGGAGGAGGTATACACTGAGAACTATGAAGAACACTAATTATTGTAATAGCGGTAGAAGAGTTAGCAAGCAGCAACATTGCAGCATATAAAGAGAGATTGGGTAGGGACATAGTAATAGAAGGTGAGTTGATGAGATGTAAAATAAGAAATGAAAGTATTGTATTTCTAGCCATAGACATCTTTAATCATGGGAAATAGTAAATTGTCTGATACTATATAATAGGCATCAAACATAAATCAAGCAATCACATCTCAGTGGCATATCCTGTGGTTAGAACGGATGAATGGAATGTACATTTCTCAACTAATGTATCAATTATCATATCTAAGCCATATATATTGGAAGTGGCATTTAACTAGTTCTGATATTTGAGAGTGGATGATTAAAACATGAATGCAACATAAATTGCCCTCCTCTAATTCGTCCGTTTCGGCTGTAACCGACATTAGTTAGACGTCGGTATGTATTAATAAGGGTTTGGGAAAGTTTATTTATGTCCTTTCAAATTAATGTATTTGATATATATATATATATTTTTTTTCTGTTTGGCCCCTTTCTTATAGTATGACATTTTTTCTTTGTTTTAAGTAATTTTTGTGTTGGT
>CM064507.1:3532653-3667641 GCA_032716605.1 Paralithodes platypus
TTCTCAAGCTGTTAATATGAGAATGGGTTTGTAAAATACTATTGAAAAATAGTGTAGACCTGTACTCGAATTAATTAATTAATTAACAGGAAGCATATAGTATATGCTTATATAGCATATGATGTATAATAGGGAATGAATAAGTTAATTTCCTGTTAAAACTTACGTGTTATCTAGTACCGGTTACACTTATATTCCTCAGGAAATGAACCCTGTGACGATCTTGATGTATTATGATACTTCTATAATTCTAGGTTTTATTAAGCTCGGTTCACACATGCACAATTAACGTCCCATCCTTCCCCGACCAAGAAAATAGGCAGGACGGCATCAATCTGGAGGCCCCATGTGGCCACGATGGCCGTTCCAACGTTTTTTTCCCGCCGTTCTCATCCCGTTAGTCGGCGTCTATAGACGCCGCCAGTCGTTGTCTAGACGCCGCCAGGCTGCGTCTAGACGACGACTGCTCCCGTGGGTGTCCCGATATAACACGTTTTCTGGCAGTTACCCCGACCCATATGGACCATTTTTATGCACGCACAAAAAGGACGCCGCCTAGGCACGGCGAATGAAGGAGGCGGAGACGAACGGGACGTTAATTCGTGCATGTGTGAACCGAGCATAATTAAGAAAACTGTTTAACCCGGCCCAAAATATATTTCCTAAAGTGATAGAAATAATTTGTTGAGGGCTAAAAATGATAAATCCATCTATCCTGGTGTAATATATTTAATCTTGAGGCACAGGTTACCGCTGTGATCGTTACTCGTTTACGATATTGATGTTGGTTTAAATCGATACCTTTTACACGAAAGGAAAAAGAAACCTAGGAATTGAGAATTTGTAATTCTGTAGAAATACCTCAACCAAGAAGCAATTTGCTGATATGTTGGCCTTACACATGTGAAAGAAGCATTACATTGGTGGTTAGCGCTCAGGGATTTGGATATAGCCACCGGATAGAAAGAAGTGATGAGATGGGGTGCTACCACAACTAACGATATTAATTATTGTTATTATAGTATATAATATTTGTAATAATACCAGTACTAATAATAATGAGTAAGTCTAAAACAATTATCGTTATAAATGGACAAGCAACCCACACATTATTCTAAAACTAAAACTAAAGCTAAAATCATAACATCATTGAACATTAATTCAGTGATTGCAGTCATCACATCCCGGTTTGCTTCCACCTGATTTACAGGATTGGCAACTATTCAATAAAAGTGTAATATATATATATATCTGATAATTAAAGATCGAACTATACAAGTTTCCACTCATTTCTCAGTCCCCCTATATCCCCACTACCCTACGCCCTCACAGCCGCACACCTCACAGTGAGCCATCTGGTGGTAGAAATATGCACGTTTTGTACACCTAACATTCTAGAGTCTATGAATATCGTGGGTCACGGTGAGGCAGAAGAGGCGACAGGACTTTTGCCGCCGACTGTACAGACTCTCGGCCTATGCCCGAGAAGGAGGAGTTGGAATATAAAAAACAAAAACAAAGCTGCCAGCACAAAAGTGCCTCAAACGCCGCAGGCTGGGAGGATCAGATGGCTTTATTGGAGAGATGGGACAGGTAACAGACGGATAGATGTACATAGACGGATTAGAGGTTAGTAATAAGTCAGGAATGTTGTGCCAATCTCCAGAGCTGTCAGTGATACGAGTAGGATGCTTTATTTATTGCTGTAGGTAATTTAAGATGGGAAAGAAGTAGGATTTTTCACCAGGTTGGTCATTATAATGATGGCTATCGGCGATGGTGAGCATTGCAATCTCCTAAGATGGAGATTTGTGCGAAAGGAGAAATGGATATAATGTGTTCCACTTTGTAAGTTAGATAGTCAAAGCATTTTGAATAGTCAATAGAATTAGGGAGATATAAAGTGCGAAGAAATATTTAGTTTGCGAGTGACAAGAAAGCTTTAGCCAGAGTTGAAAATTCAGAAAAATTAAAGTTGTGAACACGAGAGAAAGACAGATTGTTGAGAATATATACTGTACGCAACATCCACCTTTGGCATGAAACTGAGGATAGAGACAGTAGGAGTATACAGAGAGGTGTTTTCTGTCAGTAGTCCCATACAACTGGGTTTCGGTGACAAAGAGAAGCTGTAACTAAAATACTGAGACTGTATTAAGAAAAGGCTTTGTTATTACCCACCAATTATCGCCTTCCTTAGTGAGATTAACCTTAGCTTCTATATCTCTGCATCCCTCAATGTTCTCCAATAAGTCTGTAGATCTCTAGAACTGCTGTTATCGCTCATCCCATCCTATCCTAACAGAGTCTCTCTCTCTCTCTCTCTCTCTTTCTCTCATGTTGACACTGAACATCACCCCACTTAAACTTGTACTATAATTCATATTCCAGCTCGGGTTGCAAGTCTCCGTAACTTAAGAAAACTTTCAGGACATTCTCTCCTGTCGAAAGTTTGTCCAAGACATATGGTTACGAAGAGCAAACCCTAATTAACTTTGTTCGCAACTTTTCTTCTTATAATTGTCAATTTCTGGTCATGCTAACTTTAGGAAATTCAAGATTTGTTATATGATGACTCTCTGATTAACCATTTGTTTATATCGATCGAGCTTGTCATATTGTGTACTTGTACCTCTTCTCATATTCGTACTTGTGTTCCAAGCCAGATATGCTGTCTATCACTTTCACAACTAAGGCGTAAATATCACCTATTACTGGGCCATAATCTCTATCCATGGAACACTACAACAAAAGTGGATAATTAGTTGTTCACATTGGTTAACCCGTTCAGTACCAGTTCCGTCCATTTAACTTTCTGCTGGCTACAATTAGACGATTGTATTTAGTTTAAACAGGGCCTCCAACAATTACCAGGCTTCGTACTATATTAATTACCCAATTTTACTACCACAGATCAGTGGTCGTCTAAAAATAGCTAGACTAATATTAAAAATACGTCATCGGTACAGAAGGGGTTAAAGACTAACACTAGTGCAAACCTGGAGATTATTTTCTGATTCTTGTGTACAGTGAAGGCAATTTGATATATCTTCTATGTTTGTGAAGAAGGCAGAGCTAAAGCTGCCTGTAACAAGTTTCTCCTCCAAAGTTGAATAAGTGACAGAGAGCCATGTACTGTACGTTAGTCAAAATGTCTTCACACACGAAGCTTGAATCAATTAAACCCTTTCATTGCGACCCTTCTATATGAAAGAGTATGCCCAGGCGGCTATTTTACCACTAATTTCGCTCAATAAACATCACCCGAGCACTATATCTGTAGCTCTGAGTGAATTGTAAGATGTTCCAATGAAAAAATTGGGTCAAACTCTATCTATAGCAGTCGCCACCCTGTCCCTTCCTACCACCCGGGAAAATTGATAAATATATTGTGTGTTTTGTCACCTGCTGGCCGGTCCCGCGTGAAAAAAAATATATGCTTTTATCATTCACAACCGCTGCCGATATTTCAATAACAAGCACAGTTATTGCATCATGTTATTTGTTTAGAAGACAGACTAGGATGTTGAAATGCAGATGAAATGAACCTCATATTCGTACCTGGCATATAGCTGTCATAATTGCATGGACAAGTAGGCCTGTTTTCATTGATTTACATCATCTAAAATACCTTTTCAATGTACACACATCCTCCTACCACTAATGCTAAAAGCACACTATGAGTATGGGTGGCTAGGCTAGGGTCTCCTGGAAGCATCTGGCAACAAGTGGAACGGATTAGTGCCACCATCTCAGCTGGTACTACCACTACGTTTTTGTACATTAACTGCAGTGTAGGCCTTTATTACATAGGACGTGAATTTACTTCAACCGCAATGCAAGGGTTAAGTCATAGGATGATGGAAAGACAGATTGAGGAAGAGAGTTCCAAAGCTTACTTGTTGAGTAGAAGAAAGACTAGGATAATCAGTTCACTCTTGAGATAGAGAGCTGGACATAATAGGGGTAGGAGTGTGCTGAAAGGCGGTTACCCCCCACTCTGCGTAAAGGAGGAGGTATACACTGAGAACTATGAAGAACACTAATTATTGTAATAGCGGTAGAAGAGTTAGCAAGCAGCAACATTGCAGCATATAAAGAGAGATTGGGTAGGGACATAGTAAGAGAAGGTGAGTTGATGAGATGTAAAATAAGAAATGAAAGTATTGTATTTCTAGCCATAGACATCTTTAATCATGGGAAATAGTAAATTGTCTGATACTATATAATAGGCATCAAACATAAATCAAGCAATCACATCTCAGTGGCATATCCTGTGGTTAGAACGGATGAATGGAATGTACATTTCTCAACTAATGTATCAATTATCATATCTAAGCCATATATATTGGAAGTGGCATTTAACTAGTTCTGATATTTTGAGAGTGGGATGATTAAAACATGAATGCAACATAAATTGCCCTCCTCTAATTCGTCCGTTTCGGCTGTAACCGACATTAGTTAGACGTCGGTATGTATTAATAAGGGTTTGGGAAAGTTTATTTATGTCCTTTCAAATTAATGTATTTGATATATATATATATATTTTTTTTCTGTTTGGCCCCTTTCTTATAGTATGACATTTTTTCTTTGTTTTAAGTAATTTTTGTGTTGGTTTAGTTTCTACCATTGTGTCTACCGTCAAATAATATTAATAACTATATAATATATCTTGCTCTGTCCCTCTCCAGCCTTCTCTCTCTCTCTCTCTCTCTTTATATATATATATATATATATATATATATATATATATATATATATGTATATTATATATGTATTAAATTATTTATGTATTCTACATACTTGCATATCATTGAATTAGATTGGCAGTATATTTCATACATTTGGAAGTAAGTTTGCGATTTGTAAGAGCATAGGAAACAGTCAGTGTTAACTAGGGAATTTTCCTTTTACACCTTCGTTTTTTAATTGTTATCCGATACTTTGCTATAGTTGGCTAAATAAAATTGATTTTGTTTCAAATGTGTTCCTTATACAACACAATTAATATACAACCACTAATAAACTATATTTGTAAAAAAACATATATTTTATGAGTTTATACTCGTCTGTGTAATCATTACATAAGGTTTTATTCCTATATATTTGTTTCCAAAATGCATGAACCAACAAAGGAATTAATCTTGTCACCTCACTGTGATAGCATTGTGAAAACGATACCTGCATCGAGACTGATATATAATTTCAATATGTAAGGATATATTATTCAGTCTTACAGTAATGTCTCTTCCAGGCACATGTTTTGAATGTTATGTATTGACCAGTGTGTGTATATATATATATATATTTGTCAAGGATGTTTAATTTTGAAGTTGTATTATATCTTTATTTGTTAAATTTATCCAATTATGGTGCACGTCTGTATCCCTGCGTGGCACGAGATCTAGAGCAGAACTTCCTGCCCCATATTTATCTGTGGGCTGGCCTGATCATCGGCTGATTATCTTTCAGAACCGTGATTGAAACGGACTGTCTTAAAGTTCCCCTCTAAAGGTAGTCTACCCGCCAACTTTGTTCCCTTCAGGACAATATCAAACAGAGTCGCTGACCCACCACTTAGTAGTGGTGGTAAAGTCGTCAAATGTCCACAGCATTCGGCTGTGGGGCGAAATACCTCTTTCGTACACACACCCAATGCGATCCAACATTAGGTGCGCCTGGTTCTGGTTATGAGTTGCTTGCATCTTCATTGCCAGCTTTATCAGTGTTGTAATGACTCCAAACACTGGATAGCCTCACCATGGAGTGTGTGGGAGCCTGACCAGGCTGCTGAAGGTGTTATGAAGGACTGGCTAGGAGTCATTAGTCAGTTGGGTGGTACACCACAGCAACAATAACAACTTAATAAAATGCATATATGTGTATGGAAGTTTAATATTTTATGGGTATGCAATACTATGCATGCCCTACCTTATAATTTATAGCCTATTATTTCTTAGTTAACTAGAAAGATTGGAGCGGTTTAACCTTTCCAGCCCGGGTGTCCTTTTAAAAGGACACCTCGGCAGATGGGCCGGTACCCGGGTGTCCTTTTAACAGACGGTAAGCTTGAAAGCCTATTCAGCTTGGTCTGAACGCCGTGCGTCCGACGCATGTAAACAAAGCCGTTCATTGCGTCACCGCACCTCCGAAAACAAGAAGGAGACGTCGGATCAATGTTGTTGTTGTATGATATGACAAAATTAGTGTCTGAAAAGCTCCGATATTGTCAACATCGCGGCAAAATTTGCTCCACGGAAATCGTCATCACAACTGAACCAGTTGACTTAGAGAGCTCTACTCAACGCCAGTCTACGGATTGGAAACCGCACTACGTTTAGGGATGTGTGGGAAATTTTTAGCAGTTAAAATAACAAAGATACGGTAGCCTAGGCCTAGACGTTTTTCGGCCAGATCGCCCGGATTCGACCTCCGTCATTTAGATAGGCAGCCCGGGCCACGAGGGTAAGGAAAAGGTAGATACACAAATGTATTAAATAGTCTAATGCTGAAAACAAACTAAATTGTGTAGTAGTATTAGCCCCTTCTGCACTGGCGACGTCTTTATAATTTTATGCCAGCTATATTTAGACGATGTGTTGTAGTTAAAGAAGGATCTGTGGCAGTGAAAAAGGGTTAAGTGAGATAGTTCGAAGCCTGTTCATCGCTTGAGGCCCTATATATACTGAATAACATCGTCTACTAGTAGCCAAAATAAAGTTAAAAGGACGTCACCGGTACGTAATGGGTTGATTACCTATCCACTACAATTCTATTAGCATTGCCATTTGAAATTGAACCAATATTAAGGACTTAAGAATCAATGTCACAATTACGTGTCAATAGTTAAAGAATGTATTAGTATTATAACTAATACATGAGAGGAAAACAAAGGATACAAGTTAACTTTAACTCTGTTTTATTTTATGCTAACTATACCTAGCGTGATTAAACAGTTTAGTATGATTCTGCGATGACCAATAAAACTAACTATGAGAAATGTCTACCCATTAATGGCTAAAGGCACTTCTTAAACTGAAATAATGGTCAAATGTTGGTTAAAATAAACAAATACAACACCAATATTGAAAGGGCTAAGTAGCTTCAGTGTAGCTAGTTTGGTTAAACTATGATGACTATGGTCACCTTACAAGATGTGGTGGATACACAAAGTTGTTCATAAGGCAGGTAGGGAGGAAGTCTTAAGAACCTTTAAAGGTTGTATACGATATACAGACGCGGCACAACACTTCGTAAACAGTGTAGTCATTATAATACCAGCCCCATTTTCATATACTATATTTCTGAATGGCCTTCATGTGATTCCTTGATTTGAAACTGGATAATTATACACGCATATATATATATATATATATATATATAAATATATATATATATATATAGTATCAATGGTATATATGGTTTTCCCATTTCTAGTTTACTTTACAGGGTGATAAACTTTGTCCATATTCTGCTATCCCACCGTACGATTTATAGACTCTGCCTTGTCGTTAGGGGGAAATTGCCTCCTTGAATCATCCTGGTTTATTTCTACCATAGTCCGGACCATTACTACCACATTACCAACACTAACACCGTCACTGTAAAAAGGTTAGTTCACCATTATTATCATAATAACTTTGTCCATATTATTCTAGCTAGGATTATGTTATTTAACTGGACATATGAAGGATCCGTGGATGTCGATTGAGATAGCGTGTTCCCCATTCGAACTCCAGATGACTTTCCAGAGTTTTGCAGGACATAAAGGGGTGTTGTATAATTTATGTATCATGTATTAATCAGTGGCCTTTAAATTAGATCTTAATAAGAATTAAACCAATTAAAATGCTCTACTTTCAGTTCCCTTGCCAGTACCACTTCAAAATAGCAGGGATTCATTGCAAAAACGTGTCTTATAGTATTACAAATAACTAAGCTATGAACATAATTCATCTGGCTAAATCGTATTGGTTGTTCAAAAGTTTCAATCTACTGTACATGTACTGTATATACCCCTTCAGTATTTAGTATTTGAAATTTAATATATATTGTATTGTCTCTTTATGTTCGAAACTTACTTCAATGAGTGCGTTGTTATTAGTGCTCACAAATGTATATTCCCAACCAACATACAGTACATATAAGTTATAATACAAGTTATATAGGACATACAGTACCCATAACTCATAACACATCAAGTTTTATAGGACATACAGTATATATAACAGTAATATAAATCTGGCCATCATATAATTTTCCAGACATTTTCACCCAAACATATTTTTAGAAATCTATGTCTTACAAAGAAAAGCGAGTGTCTGCCACCCCCAAGAAACAAGATAATGATATTATTATTGCATAACATTTAATTAATTGATTTAACTTAAACGTTAATATTATCTATTAATCAGTGTTTTAATCAGCCTCTTTCAATCAGCCTCTTAAGAAGTATTTTAGATTGCCTATTAGCTGCCTATGAAATTATCAATTATATTATTACACACGTCTTGCCCGGGGCCCCAATGAGGCCGGGCCCTGGTGATGAGATCCCCCCCCCCCCCCCCCCCACACCCCCCCCAACCATGTCTCCTTATGTACTCAAAAACTGTTCTTCCATGCTGACTCCCTGCCTAGGCAAACTCTTCTGTCTCTGTATTTACTCTAACGTCTTTCTTTTTGCTGGAAGTTTGCTCCTATTCAACGTCCCAATAAAGGATGACCGTTCTTAACCTCTCCGCGGCGCACAGGGGGTTTTCTACAGGGTAAGACTGTGCGCACCTATGATGATTTTGGGACCTATTGCCAATTTCGATAAAAAGTACATCATCGTGTAGGGAATGTTTGCGTGCATCGGCCCATATATATTTGACCCCCCAAAAAATGTCTGGGGGGGGTAGGGGAACGGTCCGTAGTTGAAAAATGTGGAGCGAATGGCACCGCGCGGCTAGATTGTCATCGAGCGGCGAGATTTCCCTGCCGAATATTTACGCGCGCAGGGGATAGAAGGAGAGGGAGGAGGGGGTGGGTTACCGTGTATTATCACGTATATCTCCTTTTTCGAGCCCTTTTAGGCTATTTAGAGTATGTATACATGTGTAGGGCACCCATATAACAATGAATATGCCTCATAGTGACCAAAAATTGCAATATATAAGGGAATTATAAGAGAATATTTAGGCGGGAATGAAGATGTGTTGGAGGTTTGGCGGCAATTTATGAGCTGAGAGTGTGGTTTACGCCATACATATCACGTATATCTTGTACGTAGAGCACTGTCACGCTATAATACAGACTTGTACGTATGTATACGTGCCATATATCAAAATATATACCGCATATAAACCAATTCATGCGATATTTACGCACATTATCAATGAGTTTCTATGCGTGAACCAAGGTGTGAGTGAGTTGTGGTGGGAATGAAAGGGGGAGAGGGTGTGTTACGCCATAAATATCACGTCAATCTTGTATCTAGAGCACTCTCATGCTATAATAAAGACGTGTACATATGTAGGCGTCCCATATAACAAGGAATATACCGCATATAGCCCAATTGATGCGATATTTACGCAAATTGTGAATGTGTTTCTAGCAGACGGAAGCCTGAAAGGGGGGGTTGGGGGTGGGTGGGTGGGAGGGAGGCATGCAGGGGTGCAGTGAGTGAGTGAGTCGTGGAGAGATGGAAGTCAGGCAGATCTCTAGATAGATAACCAGCTTAGTGATAATTGTGGAGGCGCCCCAGGCGTATTGATGTTTGGTATTTTGACCCTTATGTCTACCAGATGGCTGGTGTTCGTTGCCATCAACAGGTCTACAATAACATGAGTCAGGAATGGGAGAGAGAGAGAGAGAGAGAAACTGAGACATGCGTATGTCGTACATATAAATGGACTTCAGAATTGCATTTTTATGCAAGCAGACATTGCATTTTAGACACATGTGAAGTACCACAGAAACATGTAGGCCATTGACTGTAAATAAAGTACTATATTTATAGACCACCAGCGACGGTGCTGAGTCAACACAGGCAGATTGCCTGTTGTGATAGAGGGCTAAATATAGACTGGTGTCTCCTTACACCTGCGAAAGGGTAGATTGCCACCAGAGAAACGTTTACTTATTTATTTCGAAGTAATATGCAATCTAAATGTATATTCGAGACCTACTGCAATTATTTGTATGACAGTCATGACTATGTATAATCAAATATACGCGCGTAGGCGAGACATAAGAAAGCTGGTTGAGCAATTTTCGACACCCACACAGTTATTATTCATTTTTATTTACAATATTATACAATACAAATGTATTTGTGAAGAGTATTTTATCCATTATTGTATTTATACCAATTTTGTTCCCAGACAGAGCTGCTGTAGCTGGAGAATCAAGGAGCGGCAAGGGTCACCTCGTGACCGCCTGACCGTGTGAAAATGAGTGGAGTCACACTGAGAGGGGCAATTTTGCTGAGTGTTTGGGCAATTTTTGACAGAATAAAGTTATATAATTACTAATTCTTGACAGAGACAAACTATTATAAACCTTGGCATGATATAATTGATAATCCCATCAATTTACAAATGTAAATTGGTGGGATAATTCATTTTTTTTTGTATATTGTCATTTCGATTGTAGACACGAAGTTTTGAGTGATATTTGGTATGAGCTCCTGTGGCATGGTTGGTAAGGTCGCGGACTGGAAAACTCAAAGTGTCGTAGGGTAGTGGGATCGAATCCAGGAGGGGGTTATGGGGAAGGTTTTATATTGTCTAGAACATTTTTTATAAAAAATTTTTTTTACAAGATCATGCCATTGTATTCAAACAATATGAAATATTCATAGAATATATCATATTGTAAGAATACAATGACATGACCTTGTTTTCTTTTTTTCTTTTTTTATTGTTTTATTTTATTATCATAGTAGGTTTGACATGATTTATTGAAACATATTTATTTTTGTACAATTCATTTGAGGTAAGAAAATAATTATATACACATTACTTAGGCTAATAACAAACATATATATTGATATACTAAAAAAATAAGGCATATTACATGTAAATCTTTGAAACTTATAAACTAAATAATGAAACATACAATTGTATAATGTAAAAGCTATATCACAGGGACATCTTTGGAACTTATACATTATATAATATATATGTTACATTATGAGGTAGCGTGATCAATTAGGTCAGGTCAGGTAAGGTAGGTAGGGCGCGAGTCCAGGGCAGGGCAGGGCAGGAGGCGAGTCCAGGGCAGGGCACGGGGCGAGTCCAGGGCAGGGCAGGGCAGGGGCCGACACTCAGTAGTTCTTGAAGGTGTGGTAGTCCCTGAAGCAGTCACCCAGGCAGAGTGCAACTTTGCACTCGGCGCACATTGAGGTGACTCTTTTGGTTACATGGGGTTTCCTCACACTGGAGCTGCAGACGGTGCACTGCACCTGCCTGTGACGAGTGCCAATCAGCTCGGTGATGGTTGTGTAGTGTCTTTCGACACCCAGCTGGATGCGGTCAGGAACGTGATCCCCACGCCATGCCGTACGTCTGTGAGTGGTGGTGCCATACTTCTCCAGGAGTTGGTAGGAGACGTTGTACACGAACTCCCGGAATTTCAGCTTCTGGTTTGGGGCCATATCCTTCTTCACCAACCACAAGTTGTAGGCGTTCAGCATCGTTATGTCAACTAGGTGGAGGAAGAGCTTGTGATACCACTTCACAGTCTTCCTCAGACACTCAACACCTGACAGCTGACAGTCAGACTTGTCCACCAGGCGCATGTTTTTGGTGTAGTCCACTACCATGTCGGGCTTGTAGATTGTCTTCCTGGTTCGGTAGTGGATTTTGCCAGAATCCACCTGTAGATGATGTGGCCTTTGCCCAGGTAAGGTGCCAACATTTTCCTGACGATGGCACCTGACATGCCCATGGGGTCATTGGCAGCGGCTTTCGGTACGTCAATGTCAGTTCCTGTATACACGATCATGTCGAGCACTATTCCAGTTTCACAGTCGCACAACACGAAGAGCTTGATTCCGAACCTATGCCTCTTCAAGGGGATATACTGCTTGAAAACAAGACGTCCTTTGAAGAGCACGAGCGACTCATCAATCACCAAATTGAGGAAGGGGTAAAAGTATTTCCTATACCTCTCCAACAACATGGTGAACACATCCCGAACTTTCCATATCCTGTCAATCCTGTTAGGATTTTCGTTGTCTGCAAAGTGCATAAATCTTAGCAGCAACAAAAATCTGTCACGAGTCATGAACTTATTGAAAGTTGGGGTGGCGATGAGAGGGTCGTGCTTCCAGTAGTGTTGCAACACATGCTTCTTGATCAGAGGCATGAGGAACAACAAGGCAAAGAACGTCAGAAATTCTGCCACAGTCGTATCCACCCAGCCTCGTATTCTCGCTTTTGGAGAAAGGACGTCCAATCTGCCAAACACCCACCTGTAGTAGGCGTTTGTTTGGGCAACGATGTACGTCATTACCTCCATGTCGAAAAAAGCGAGGAAGAAGTCGCTTTCGTTCGCTTGATCATCACAGGGCCATTCGTCAGTTGTTCCTGACGTCCCAGGATTGAACTGGGGCACGTCAGGTACAAAATTGACCCCGTCAGACCAATCGAACGAAGGCATGCCAGGGATCGGAATGTCGTCTGCGTCATCTTCTGCGTCTGAAATATCGCTTCCATGGTCGCGATACAGCACTTCATCATCATTACCCTCCTCTTCACTTGACAGACGATGCCCTTCCTCGTTTTCGTCACCGACGTCGGACTCACTCCCACTGTCCACTCCCAAATCCCCCCACCCTTGGTCCCGTGCTAGGGCTTCGTCGTCGAAACCCGGGCTGCCAATGTCCTGCGAATCACCATCAAACAGCAGGGCGGCATACTTAGATGGTGTAAGAGTTTTCCGGGTCACTTTGGCACGTGCGGGAGTCTTATGGACAGGGACAGCAGAGGTGGTGGCAGGGGCGGCGGCAGGGGCGGCGGCGGCAGGGGCAGCAGTGGTGCGTGGCCTTGATGGCAAGATGATGGTGGTGCCTGTCGCCCTTCTCTCTGTTCCTTGGGCAGGGGCGGCATGGGCGGCAGGGGCAACAGGGGCAGCAGGGCCGGCAGGGACACCAGGGCCAGCAGTCGATTTCCCTCTCCCTTTCCCCTTCCCCTTCCCTGTTCCTTGGGCAGGGGCGGCAGGGGCGGCAGGGGCAGCAGGGGCAGCAGGGGCGGCAGGGGCGGCAGGGGCAGCAGGGCCGGCAGGGACACCAGGGCCAGCAGTCGCTTTCCCAGTCGCTTTCCCTCTCCCTTTCCCCTTCCCCTTCCCTGTTCCTTGGGCAGGGGCGGCAGGGGCGGCAGGGGCAGCAGGGGCGGCAGGGCCAGCAGGGGCGGCAGGGGCAGCCGGGCCAGGGGCGGCTGGTGGTGTTGGTGGTGGTAGGGGCACTGTGGCTGGCGTACGGGTTCTTTTCCCTACGCCCGTGCCTTTCATTTTTCCTGCCCCCGCAGGTAATGCAGCCCTAGGGCGGCCTCCTGCGTCGCTGGTACCGGTGGCAGGGGTGGCAGTGGTGGCAGTGGTGGTGGTAGTGGTTGTTGCAGTGGCCTGGGTCGTGGTGGCAGTGTCCCGAAAGACCAATGACCTCTGTGCCATTGCCCTGCTTGCACGTGTTTTACGTGCTTTTGGTGCTGGTGATTCGTCCTCTGAGCTGTAGGGCGTGTCGTACTGGTAGCTAGGGTCTTTGGCAGCCACCCTCTGCCTTCCACGGCGGCTAACACCACCAGAAGGAGGGCTGGTTGTGTCATCAGGGAGCGAGCGTGAGGGACGTGTAGGCTCCATGACTAGTGCGTGGTTACTGGCGCGGTGGTGCTTGCACGAGTGCGGGGCGAGCGTTTGGCGGGGTGGTATCGAGAGTTGACATGTAGTACTATACCCACACCAATTTTCAGCCGCCTGGCTATAAACGCGCGGTTTTGGTACGTGTTCAAAGTCTCTGCTCTTAAGAGTCTCCCCGCAGTGCGCCGGGGGAACTCTTAAGAGTCTCCCCGCAGCTCCCGGGTTAATTACCCTCCAACTATCATCCAATTGCTCTTATGTCGTGCATTTCTAAAGTTGTTTAAACTATTGTTAATTTAATATGTCATGCTTAGGCCCAATAATTTTCAGATTTTAAGACATTCGTCACATCAGTTTAGCTATATAAGACCTTTAGCCCCATTTCTTTGTCAATCTGAAAACTTTTCGTGTTATCAGGTGTCGATATTTGCCTGGTGAGTGATAGCGACTCTGACTTAAGGAGAGACCGGCCTTCGGTCGGAAAATGTTCTTACCTAAAAATATACAAATGTATCTAGAAAGTGGATCTTTAGGATGTTGTTTTGTTAAGTTTGATGGAGGTCTCGGGAGGAAGCTTAAAGCATAATAAATAATTGACTATATCGACCAACAAATATACCCTTCCCCCTTAAGGGCCGCTCTACTGATAATCGTCATGCTTATCTTACTAACTCTTACTCATCCTCTTTCCGGACTTACAGTAGGTGAAACTTTTTCTATTGCGCTAGGCATATCATAAGCTTTCGATAGAGTCTGGCACTGAGCTCTAATTTCCAAACCACTCTCCTTCGGTTTCTATCCCTCTATTATGTTGTTTCTTTGTTGCCTTTGTTTCATATATACTTTCAGACCGCTCCATAGCTACAATTATGGACGGCCATCGTTCACTTCCTCAACCTACACTAGTTTTCCTAAGTATGATAAAGTAATGAAGTTGTTGCCTTGGAATAATATGTTAATATAATAATGTGTTATGGCTCTACCCATGCCATACCTAATAGCATTATGTCATACTTTGGGTAATTATAATGGTTCTGGCATCCATGTATTTGTGTATGTATACAAGAAAGTAAGGACCCTTTGTTTACATAAATACAACTATTTACATGTATAATATTATTCGCATCCATGTCATCGTTATATGAACAGCCACCTTTACACATCAACATAATAAGACAAACACAACTACATGTGCATGTGCAAATATTAAGTACTTATACGACAAGCGATTTTCCTACAAACACAATAGGTCAATTCTTATACCACTCAATCCGTTTTTCACTGAAATATGTTTATTCATCAGTAAATTCCCTTGTAATATTTATTCTGTCCAACACTTTAAACCCTTCCACTTTCACGAAACACCCTTCAGACTTCCGGCGAGACACAGTTATGTCAACAAGACCCAAAATGGAATTTCTTCTTCCCGGCCCGTGTGGCTCAGACAGTGATATAAGTCAGTCTCCGGTGCATCATCTATAGTTTTCACGAGGATATATTGCAGACGGCAACCTCCTGCAACTCGGATTATCCGAAAGATGCCAAGGAAAAACTAACAAAGATGTAGGCTATACAGTCATCCACGCAATCAGAAGACAGCTATAGAGTTGTAAGTATTTTAGGTATTAAGCAGTTGTCAGGAAAACAAATTGTATCTCCTAAAATCCATACCTATATTTTAATGCCTGAGTGTTTCAGTGTCGAACCTGGCTCACTAATCGTGTGTTGCTCAAATTGAAGCTTGATATTTTGTGATAAGTCGGCGGATCCTGTGGATGAAGGTTAGTGTGTAAGCAACAATCCTGTAGCAATTTCATTAGTCACATATTAACAGATTGTGTGCAGGTATAGCCTGGAATTAAAAACAAATATTAACATGAAATATATATAAAATATTAATACTAAGGTGCAATACATTAGCATCTGACTGTGAGTTTATAACACGCTGTTTCGAATTGTTACAAATCCATCTTGTTTATTTTTATGGGATTTTATTAATTCCCATTACATTTGTTCAAAATAAAAACCAATCCGCTAGTATTAACGTAATAATAATGTTGCAGTACTTTATTGTAATATGCCAGATAATATGATATTCTCAAGAACATATCACATATTTAAACCAATATATAAACCATATATAAACCAATCCGCTAGTATTAACGTAATAATAATGTTGCAGTACTTTATTGTAATATGCCAGATAATATGATATTCTCAAGAACATATCACATATTTAAACCAATATATAAACCAAATATAAACCAATCCGCTAGTATTAACGTAATAATAATGTTGCAGTACTTTATTGTAATATGCCAGATAATATGATATTCTCAAGAACATATCACATATTTGTATGTATTTTGTATTAATTTATTTAATTTTATTGTATCAGGCTATCTTTCTTGGATTCTTACCTCTTTAATATCTTCTTGTAATAGTTGTAGGCTCGGCGATGGCTGGCAACATATTTATTAGTAAATATAATAGAGAGGTTTCTTTTAAGTAAACACCTTTGGTGTTCTTATTTACCCAAAAACTAGAGTTCTGATAAATGTTAAATTCAAGAGTGCTATAAGGGAGCCCTGTGAAGAATAATGATGTAGACCACTTTGAGAAATGCTGGTTTTACTGTAAGGTTTGTGAAGGCACTGTAGCGACCCTGTAGGAATTGCCTGTATCTGTAAGCAACTGTAAAAGCAACTAAGATTGAGCTATATTTCTTGTATTTGTTATCTCTGTAAAGAAAATATTATATTAGGAAAAGTCTTAAAACAATTAGTATTAACAGCTTACGAGCGGCCTATGCGGTTCATTTATATGTACCGCCCAGCGGGGTGTTTTTAGCCAAAATAGGGCTGTTTACGTGATCATTTTCATGCCTAAATAAGACCCAGAACGTAAAACAAGTACCTATCCCTGAAAGGGCATAAACAGAGCTTTCGAATGACACCATAATGATCCATTTATGATGGCTAGTTTTCTTGCAATAACCGTGCAACGCGAGTGCAAAAAGCATGTAATTAGCCACTTTCCCGATACAATTCCTTATATAGCGAGTGAGAGAGGGAGGAGGGAGCTGGGATTCGTGTCAGTATGTTCTCCGCGGTGGTCTGGAGCAGTCATACGCTCGCTACTCTCCTGCCACCACTTGTCTCTCTCTCTCAGCAACATTACGTGCTGAAATTGCCACTCGACCTATGTCGAGCGCCGCCACATAGTCCAGCTTTATTAAATACGACTTATGTGGTGAGCCGCTAATTAAGGGTTAAGACACACTTTAAGTACATGCAGTATCGTCACTGAACGCGTCACTGCTTAACACTGATTAATACCTAGAGTGATGAAGGTATCGACCTTCCTATGTCTGCCTGATATCTGCTACTGAGCCCAGGCACGGGTGTGACAGTGTCGTATGATACTAAGTAGCTGCTGGCAATTGTCTGTGAGTCATGATGCAAGAGCCGTGTGAACCATGCTTACGATTGTAGTTTTAGGAGGCAGTGAGTTTGTTTGCAACTAGTCTCAATTGCATGAATACATTTAAACATATAACAAATTATATTGAGATTGTTATAATTTTCCTTTCGTGTATGGAGAACAAAAGCAAAGCTGCCTGTAGCATGTATTCCTCCCCAAAAGTTGAAAGAGTGATAGAGATCCAAATTCATGGTGTGTTAGAATCCAAATGTCTGAGCGCACGGAGCTTGAAGCAGTTTAAGACATAGTATGAGGGAAAGACAGACTCAGGGAGAGAGTTCCAGAGCTTACTTGTTGAGTAGAAGAAAGACTGTGACAATCGGTTCACTCTCGGGTTAGAACTTTGGACAACATAGGGGTGGGAATGTGTTAAAAGGCGGTTTCTCCCTCTCTCCGTAACGTAGGAGGTATAAACTGAGAAATCTCTTAAGAAAGATTATTGTAATAACGGTATAAGAGAGAGAGAGATATTACATCGTGGCGTGTAGAGAGAGATTGTAGGGAATTAGTAAGAAGAAGCCAATTAATGAGATGACATTCGTTTGACTGTACCCATTCGAGAACCTCCTTACACATGCAAACATTACTTGATACATGGGCGCACAGTGCTCTTGTACAGAACAAGAAGCTATGCGGAGGTAAAGTACCAACAGAGACGGTTGAGATCACCTAACTACTGGGAAGCTATTTTAGCAAGAGTGGTAACATGAGCTTTCCAAGAAAGGTCAGCAGAATAAGATACAAGTATATTGCGGGAAGGTGAGCTAACCTCCGCCACTTTGCTCCCGGTGTGATGTTCAACTTTCTATTTCTCAAATTTGTCTTGACTGTCCTCTCTTTTCTCCGGCTCGTATGCGTTGCGTTCCCTTTCCCTTTGCCGTTGGTCGTCTACTATATATGTCTTATTGATATCCTCTCCGAATCCCCTTTCTTTTCCATTGACCGTGTAATGTCTTTCCTTTCTTCTCCCAGCCTCCTTAACGATATTTGAGTTCCTTTTCCTCTAACTCTATCTGTTTTCTGCTTTAGTGCCATATTAGTGGATGGGCCAGGTGCCCCAAATTAAGGTGATTTGTACCACTTAGGGGGGCAAATGCCCACTATATTTTTTTGAAAGATCTATGTCCCTAGATAATATTTCTGCATGATAGCCCTGCAGATCAAGTAGCTTAACAGAGTTATGAGGCCCAACAATAAAAACGCCTCCCGAAATCTGTATGTTGAGAAAATTCAATACATGGTAATAAAACACAAATGGGGAGCTTAACTATAGTCTTATTCCTCATGATATATCTCATAAATAATGCACCTATGTATCTTAAGTATAAATTAATTGTATTTTCCAATCCAAAATGGCTGCCAAATCCAAGATGGCCCACAGGGTCTGGAACAACACACCGTGTGAATGGTATAGCCGTACAGCATAGAGTGTTTGGACCACATCTTCCAAAGGAGTCGCTCCCCTCAGTTCCAAAGATGAAACAGCGATCTCTCACAGTCGAAAGCAAGCCTTTACCATCGTACATATCAGGAGACCGTGTTGGACCAAAACCTCTACAGATTCAACAGACTGAAACAGAGTCACAACTGAACCAATTGCACAGAGCTCAAAACAAGAATTTGCTTTGGATCCTGACAAGACAAGTAGAACCTTCTAACCAGACTGTTCCTAGCTGGACTGGCTTCAACATATGTACCAGAGACAAAGTGATGGTATCTCCGGACATTGTAGCTTACTTACCTACAATCAATGCGCCAGCAACAGAAATGTCTACAGTCTTTGAAGCACTAAACCAGACAGAATTGATTAGGAAGAAGTTGAAGCTGGATGATATTGTTGTTGTAATGGACCAGGCTCTCTATGCAAAAGCCACTGAAATAATGTGGAGAAGTCAGGAGAGATATGCCCATATAGTCATAAGGTTGGGCACATTCCATACAATTTTGACCATACTTGCTGTTCTTGGAAAGCGATATGAGGATGCTGAATTGCGTGACCTCTGCATAGAATCTGGTCTGATTGTTCAGGGGTCTATAACCAGTGTATTACATGGGAAGATGTACAACCGTGCAGTGCGGGTTCACAAAGCGATCTATGAAGGCTTGGCAAGAATGGCCTGGAAAGGGTTCCTTCCCTGGATGCAAGAAAAACATCCAAATATGATGGAGACTGTCACAGCGCTGATGGTGCAGATCAAGGCGCTGCATGACAATATGTGTCAGAATACCTTTGATAAACTGATTGAACATGATGACTTGGTGCAGGTGGCTGATATGTGGAACCAACACCTGGAACACCTTCGGCACAGCAATGGGGATTTATCTGCATTGTGGATGTCATACCTAGACATAGTAGGAGATATCTTGCTAGGCCTCATACGGGCATCCAGGGAGGGCAACTGGCAGTTACACCTTGTAGCTGTATGCAAGATGATTCCATGGTGCTTCAGTTATGATCGAATAAATTATGCAAGATATCTTCCAGCTTACTATGCCCAAATGAGCAATCTCCAAATAGATCATCCTAAGACATATCAAAACTTCAGCAGTAGTGGATTTTCAGTGCAGCTCAGGGGAAACAATCCTTTCGGACGGATTCCTGTTGATCAGACAACAGAAGTGACGATTAACAAGGACACCAAAACAGCTGGAGGAACAACAAAATTCAGCCAAAAGTCTGGAGCTGTGAGAAGATTTTATCTCACTGCTGAACATCGCAGTGGCTTCCTTGGACATCTAAGAGCAATGACTCGCACAAACACAGATCAATGCTGAGTCATTCAGAGTTGCAAAAACCCCGCATAGAAAAAGATGAGAAGAATGTAGCCGCTGTCACAGAGGTACTAGAAAACTGGATAAACCCATTTGAAGGAAACGAAGAACTAGTCTGCATCTCAACAGCAACGGCAGCCACCAAAGAAATACGATACAATTTGATGAATGCTTATATCAAGGGTGAAGAGGCATATTCTAACTTCAAGCAACACAGACTGGAAAGTGATCCTCCTCTCAAGAAGTTTCATGAACCAATTGCAAAGAATAAACTGAAAACGTTCTCAAGCCTTAGTCAAAAGAAACAGAATCAAGTTAATGGCAAGTCTATCATCTTCAAGACAGATAGACACTCTTTGGCAAAATGGTTGTGATTGCCCAAAGCAGAAATCTGGATATGAAAGCAGTTTTTTCACATCCACTCGGACCTCTACCATGGTCTCTAGCGACTCCTGAAGGCACCTTTAGAAAAACAACTAAATTTGTGCTTGGAATAAAATTGCAGAAACTTGCAGCCCATGCAGATGCAATTCCACATCATGCAGCTGTAGTCATTGATGGCATGAATCTGGTCCAGAAAGTTAGAAATTATTTAGCAACCTTTGGTGATATTGCTAATATCATTCATGGGATGATTTGCCAACAGGGAAGAGAGAGAAACAGAATAGATGTTGTTTTTGACATTTACAAAGAAGTCTCCATCAAGAATGCCGAGAGGTCACACAGAGGAGAAGAACGAGGACTTCAGCTGCAGAATATAAGTGCTCCCCAACTTGTACGGCAGTGGAGGAAATTCTTGACACAAACTAACAACAAGACTAGCCTGATAAAGTTTCTTGTGAAGGAATGGCAGAAAACCATCTACACTCAGAAGTTACGAGGAAAGATGCTATTTGTGGCCCACAATGACAAATGTTGGAAGATCACAGCAGAACATTCAGAAGAAGATTCATCAAGTACCCATGAAGAAGCAGACGGGCGCATGTTGTTGCATGCTGCCCATGCAGCAGAAGGTTTTGAAGCCATCGTCATCTGCTCAGAAGATACAGATGTCTTGGTACTCTGCTTGGCACTTAGTAAACACATTAATGTGTGCTCCCGTTCATGTCACCCTCCTGCCTGTGTTTGTATGGCAAATGGACTGAAATGCACAGACATGTGTCGACTGCGTGAATGCAGCAATCAACCATTAGACGACATGGACTTGGATCCCATCTTCGAAAATGATGATTATGATGATGATGAAGTAGAATGATATTGCAGTTAGATGGTTTTGAAAAAAACATCAGTTAATAGGTACCGGTATTCATAGAGTTAATAAAAATTTGATATATGTTTCAATTAGTAGACTTTAATTATTGATAGTATACCTTGAAAGGTTTGAGGCAACAGAGTTTTTGTGACTATTTGTGGTAGAGAGTACATAATTGTTTTATAAAAAAAAGAACAATTAATTTGTGGGTGGTTGGAGTTAAGAGCAAAAATTTAAATATGTTAAGTGAAGGAATGATTGAATTTATAAATTTGGTGTGGAAAATACATGTTTTTTTTTCATTAAGTTTGATACGTTTCCATTATTTTACATTAGGTATAAATCTAAATCGCCACATTTGCACATTTTTATTTTACGTTAAATAAAAAGGGCTACCATATTTTTCTGATGGCAAACTTGGATGAGTAAATGTTCAAGATGTTTTATTTTATGAATGTATGAATACTTACTTCTAAAAATATAATATTCAATGTTTAATCACATATATCTGGGGATGATATTGTTTTCGTAACAATCAACAGTTGTTTGCGGCCATCATGGATTGAAGCGGCCATCTTGGATTTGGCAGCCATTTTGGATTGGAAAATACAATTAATTTATACTTAAGATACATAGGTGCATTATTTATGAGATATATCATGAGGAATAAGACTATAGTTAAGCTTCCCATTTGTGCTTTATTACCATATATTGAATTTTCTCAACATACAGATTTCGGGAGGCGTTTTTAATGTTGGGCCTCATAACTCTGTTAAGCTACTTGATCTGCAGGGCTATCATGCAGAAATATTATCTAGGGACATAGATCTTTCAAAAAAATATAGTGGGCATTTCCCCCCCCCCCCCCAAGTGGTACAAATCACCCTGGTTGGCCCATCCACTATATGGCCTTCGTTGCCTGGTGCTAGGAGTTTATTAATGTAATGTAAT
The DNA here is from genome assembly GCA_032716605.1 of Paralithodes platypus. Taxonomy (NCBI): domain Eukaryota; kingdom Metazoa; phylum Arthropoda; class Malacostraca; order Decapoda; family Lithodidae; genus Paralithodes; species Paralithodes platypus. The sequence goes on from CM064507.1 coordinate 3,554,948, forward strand.
GCAGGAAGGTGAAGGGTTGATTTGTGCATTGTTGAAGAGTAAGTGATAGTGTTGTGGAAGATTGCAGTAAGTAGGTAAATATAAAAAGTGTATCTCGGAAGCATAACAATGAAAGTAACAATATTCTCTCTGCCCCTGTCAGAAATAGTTGATAGATCAGGTGTGCTATGGCCTCATCACATGAGTTTTAGAGTGATTACATGGTGGGTATTTGTGGAAAACTAATTGAATAATGTAAGATTGAATCGTCACCATATGAGTGAATATGGCTATAGGTACAGTTGACAAGACCATTAATGAATATTTGAAAGAGAACTGGAGACAGAACGGAACCCCGAAGAACACTGGAGTTGATAGGTTGAGGAAGTAAGTGATGACCGTCTACAAACACAGCTATGGAACGGCCAGCAAATAAATTAGTGATTTGTGCCAGACTCTATGGAAGGTGTTACGACCGGGGCTCGTATAAAACAAGGGCTCTTAATCATTGGACTAGAAAGGCACACAGCCACAACGGTAACACTAGATCCAACCCTCGAACTTATAATGCCGGCGCACAAAAACACCTATACCCTCCAGAGTTAAATCTGCGATAACGGGGTATCCTATAACTCGGTATAAATGCACTACTACTACAGGCTGATGATCTCTGATACAGCCTGATCACAACAACATACAATTATGTAAATAAGGTATACAAGGAAAAAATAGAGATCGTAATTAAATCACTGCAATGATTTAATGCAAACAAGAAGAAGGTATAATTAAAGTTATTCTAAACAATAATAAACTGGCACTCATATATTAAAGAAAGTGAATGAAAGTCCTAAAGCATCGAGCAGGTATCTTCTGAAGAAAGTCTGATGCTGCTTAAGATGATCGAATCGGATTTTGAACTGTTATATAAAGCAGGGACAATATAGGACAAGTGTTGAGACAGACAGTGTTAACTGACACGGGAATAACGATAAATGCACAATAGTATTATCTCCAAGAACAAAAGAAGTACTTCGTCAGGCAACTCAAAATGCCTGCTCGGGTTTTGCAACTCAACAACAACCAAGGCTTACAGTCAACGTGAATAAAAATGCTGCATACATAACATAAGAGCTTATGAACCTAATCGGGTATCTGCTAGGCTAATAAAGTCTAGCTGGGATGTCGTAGGCTAGGAAACGATGGCTGAGCAAGCGGCTCGTAGCCTAGCGAGGTCCTTAAGACTGTGCGGCCAAATTACGTTAAATGATGAGGTGCTCTCTTGAGAGATCCAGATCGCTAGTATCTGGTTCTCTCCTGGCGACCCTCTCAAAGTCAAAACAAAACGAGTTAGCACAGTGTTGGGTGGCAGAGGCAAAAGCCCTCACTCGCAACACAGTGCTAAACTCACAAGGTACACAGTCAGAAAGACCACCTTGGTTCCCACGTCTCCGTTGCGATTGTACAGGCTCAACAAAACCTGTTACACATCGGAAATCACAACACAAGTAGCCTTACCCCAGTCTAGCATTAAATAGCCCAGCAGACAGCCAAGGAATAGGTAGGGAGACACCGTGAGTGTGTCGAACCTCTACAGACAAAATGGTAACCCCTCCAAAATGCCTAACTAAACATATAATATCTGAGAGCTTCAGCATATAATACGATGGCCGATATATGATATCGTGCAGAACCAAAGGGGAGTTATGATATTAAATAGAGAGGAAGAATGAGAGGTAAGAAGTTGAGAGAGAGAGAAAGTGCTCTATAGGTAGAAGTCGGGGACAGGTGGCAAGGGATATGTTAAGGGTATGCTGGTCAGGCAAGCTTTGAAGAGAGTAGCTCCTCGGGACCCCAGGATCACACAAAGGCATGGTGGTCAGCCAATCACAGGCCGCTACGTCACCAGACAGCAGGCCTGCAGAAGGCACCAGGAACTACCAGCCAATCAAAACCAAGAGAAAGCCACGCGGGCGAAGGACTCCTCCGGGAGGGAGGAAGGAGGAGGGAAAGCAACACTCTCCTCCCACGCTGCTCGCTCGCTCTCTCTCCTACACTACAATGCATCTATGTTCAACTCATGATATAAAATATAATGCATTGTCACAGGCGAAAATAAAGACCACTTCTATACTGCCTGTTACATGACGATTCGCAAGAAAGAAAGTACAACATTGTAGATAGACTGTAGCCCAATTCACTGCCCTGGCGAGTGCTAGTGGCTACCGGGAGGCGATTCTGCCAACGCTGGCAGGCGTCACAAAGGCTTTCGATATGTTTAGTGCAATAGAAAAAAGTCTCATCGAAATCCCGAAGGGAGGATGAACAAAAGTTAGTAAGATAAGTGAAAAGATCACCAGTAGAGCGGCACTGAAGGAAGCGATACTGGCAACCTGAAAGGAGATTATGAGAAGACAAAAACTTAGGAAAGTTTGAATTAAGAATAGATTTAAAAACTTTAGAGTTGCAAGAAATATAATCAAATGGATGATAGTTGGAGGGTTAAGAGCAGTCATCCTTCTTTGGGAAAGAGCTTTGTATTACACACAGGGTATACCTTATTTCTTCAGCATATATCAAACAGTAGCCTTTAAATTAGAGCGACTTCTGTTAAATGTAAGTCTAGCTAAATTTAGACGATTTTGTGTAGTTTAAGAAAGATGTGTGGTAGTAAAATGGTTACATGAAATAGTTTGATGCCTATCAATTGCTGGAGGCCCTATTTAAACTAAACAAAATCGTCGAGTAGAGTTAGGTTCAAAGTACGTCATCGGTACTGAAAGGGTTAATAGGCATACAACCACATAAAGTGGTCTACTTTCGGTTTCTTAACTTATTCCATTTAAAATTACCAGTGATTTATTGCAAAAACGTGTCTTATAGTATACAAAATAACTAGTCGTGGACAGAAGTGATCTGGCTAAATCATATTGGTTGGTTAAAAGTTGCAATCTACATGAATATTCTCCTTCAGTATATAATAGTTGAGATTTAATGTAGGTTGTAATGTATCTTTTTGTGTTCGAAGCTTGCTTCAATGAATGAGTTATTATTAGTGCTCACAGTTTATTACATTCCCGACCAACTTACAGTACACATTGACAATTATAATACAGCAAGTTATATAGGACATGCAGTACATAACAACAGTTATAATACAACAAGTTATATAGGACATACAGTACATATACCAGTTATAATACAAGTTATATAGGACATACAGTAGGCACCAATCGATCAGGGCTAGACCCAGGTGAGGTTATAGGCATGTGATAAAGAGTCGCTGGAACTCCTGTTTCATTTGCTTGGCCTCTCTTACTGATATTCTTTGTGCCTCATTTACACTGAGAGCAATCCAGCTAGCTCTCACAAACACCTCCTCCTCCTATCCAATTCACTACACTAAACATGCACACCACACTGCATTCCTCCACACCAAAATTAAAAAAAAACAAAATTATGAATTCTAGCCCAGCCTTGGAGTCCCCAGGGGGGGGGGGGGGGGGGCATAAATGCCCCCACACCCGACCGACAATCCCCTGACGACCCCACACAATTACCTGGACCTCGGCCTGTTACTCTTTCTATTAATTTCTGCAAAATTCGCGGACTTTCCTCTAACTTTGACTCTGTTGAGCACCATCTCTCCTCCTACAAACCTGACCTTCTCTTCCTCACCGAAACTCAGGTGTCTGTAGCAACATCCAGCAGCCCCTCCTCTGTATCCTCCTACTTTCTCTATCCTAGTTTCAAAGCCAAAGGCGGATGTTGTGCATATGTGCACAACAAACTCACTTGCTCTCGTGTTCCCGATTTCGACTCCTCTGAATTCTCAACTTTATGGCTCAAACTTTCCTGTCATTCTCTTACTAAATATTTCTGTGCTGTCTATCTTTCCCCTAACTCTACCAACTTTCCCAAATTCTTTGACTATCTAAACTCTACAGTGGAACACATTCTATCCATTTCTCCTTTCTCAGAAATCTCCATCTTAGGAGATTTCAACGTTCACCACCACCAATGCCTCTCCTCTCACACTACTGATCCACCTGGTGAACAAGCCTACATCTTTTCTATCCTAAATGACCTAGAGCAGTTAGTTCAGCAACCCACCCGTATCCCGGATCGCATCGGAGATCGGCCCAACATTCTTGACTTGTTTCTAACTTCTAACCCTTCTTCTTATACTGTCGATCTTTTCTCTCCTTTGGGCTCTTCCGACCATAAACTTATCTCTGTCACCTGTCCTATCTCTCCAGTACGGCCACCCGATCCTCCTAGCCGGCGGCGCTTGTGGCACTTTGGCGATGCCGACTGGGGCTCTCCGGCAGTACTTCTTTGATTTCCCATGGAATTATTTCTGCTTCCGTGGCCGAGGACCCTCGGAGAGTGCTGAACGTATTACCGAGGTAATCCTATCGGGCATGAAAGCATACATTCCATTCTCTTTCTCTTTCTCTCAGACTAATGCTAAAAAATCTTGGTTTACTCACGCCTGTTCTACTGCTGTCCGCAATAAGGAGGAAGCATTCAAACGGTACCGACGCCTTAAAACTCAAGACTCTCATTCTTCCTATGTTTCTGCCCGGAATCAAGCCAAATCTGTTCTTCGACTTGCCAAACACTCTTTCATCAATAATAAATGCACTGAACTATCCAACTCTAGCTCTTCCCAAGCTTTCTGGCATCTAGCCAAAAACCTCTCCAACAATTTCTCTTCCTCGTCTTTCCCTCCCCTTTCCCACGCTGATGGCACAACCATCACTTCTTCCTCTGACAAAGCTAAACTCTTCGCTCAAACTTTGGCTAGAAACTCCACCTTGGATGATTCCGGTGCTATTCCTCCCTCTCCGCCCTCCTCTCTCTTACTTATGCCTAATATCCTAATTTCTTCTAAAGATGTACTTTCTACGCTCTCTGGGCTTAACACTAATAAGGCGTACGGTCTGGACGGTGTTCCTCCTGTTGTTCTCAAAATCTGTGCTTCCATACTGACTCCCTGCCTAGGCAAACTCTTTCGTCTCTGTCTATCCTCTAACGTCTTCCCTTCATGCTGGTAGTATGCTCACATTCAACCTGTCCCAATGAAGGGTGACCGCTCTCAACCCTCCAATTATCGTCCAATTGCTCTCATCTCTTGTCTTTCTAAAGTTTTTGAAACTATTCTTGCTTCCAAATTTCTTAAGCATTTCTCTTCTCATAATCTGCTCTCAGATCGCCAGTATGGCTTCCTTAAGGGTCGCTCAACTGGTGATCTTCTTTTATATCTTACTAACTCTTGGTCATCCTCCTTTCGGGACTTCGGTGAGACTTTTTCTATTGCACTAGACATATCGAAAGCCTTCGATAGAGTCTGGCATAAATCTTTAATTTCTAAACTACCCTCCTTCGGTTTCTATCCCTCCATCTGTGCCTTTGTCTCTAATTTACTTTCCGGCCATTCCATAGCCCCGGTTGTGGACAGCCATTGTTCACTTCCTCACCCTATAAACTCCGGTGTTGCTCAGGGCTCTGTCCTATCTCCTATTCTCTTTCTAATTCCCTTAATTCCCATCCATTCATACGCAGACGACTCAACCTTACACTACTCCATTAGTTTTTCAGAACGCCCCAGCCAGCAATCCCTCAACGACAAATGTAATGAAGCCATAGAACTCTTAAATTCTGATCTAAATACTATTTTCAATTGGGGCAGAGAAAACATTGTTAACTTTAATGCTTCCAAAACCCAATTTCTCCATCTATCTACCCGTCAGGATCTCCCAGCGGACTATCCCTTATTCTTCAACAATACAAAAATCAACCCTTCATCTTCTCTCAATATTCTTGGTGTCTCTTTTTCTTCTGCTCTCATTTGGAAGGACCATATTACCAGTCTTGCTAAGGCAGCCTCCCAGAAGCTGGGTGTGCTCAACCGCCTTAGGGGGTTCTTTTCCCCTGCACAGCTTCTTGCTGTGTACAGGGGCATAGTGCGTCCTTGTATTGAGTATTGTTCACATGTGTGGGGAGGCTCCTCTCACACCGCTCTCCTAGACAAAGTTGAAAGGAAGGCCTTTCGTATCATTAACTCCCGTCCACTCACCAACTCTCTGCAATCTCTCTCTCTCCGCCGCAATGTTGCATCTCTCTCGCTATTCTATCGCTACTATAATAATCAGTGTTCCTCAGAGCTATCCCAGTGCATACTACGTCCTTTACGTAGGGCACGTGGTACCCGTCTTGCAACTCAATCCCACCCCTACTCTGTGCAACTCTCCAACCCAAGAGTGAAACGTTACTCTCAAATTTTCTTCTACTCAACAGCTGAGCTCTGGAACTCTCTCCCAGAATCAGTCTTTCCCTCTTCCTATGACTTAAATTGCTTCAAACTCCGTGTGTCCAGGCATTTTGGCTCGAACGTCCCTTGATTTTGGCCCTGTCACTCTTTCAACTATGGGGGAGGCACTCGCTATAGGCAGTTATGCCTTTTGCCTCCCTCAATCATATAGACAAAAAAAAAAAAAAAAAAAAAAAATTATAGGCCTAACAGTTATATTATTACAAGATAGCTAGGACATACAGGGAGATTAGATATACCTATCGAGCATAGCAATACTCAGGGGAGGCCTCATAGGCATGTGATAAAGTGTTGCTGGAGCTCCTGTTTCATTTGTCTGGCTTCCCTCGCTGTTTCTGTTTGTGTGTTACCTACACAAAGTTATCCAGTTAGCTTTTGCAAACACCTCCTCCTCCTATTCATTTCCCTACAGTAAACAAGCACACGAAACGCCTTTCGAATACACCGAAACGAAAATATAAATAACATAACATTTAGAGTAGCGACTATCAGCTGTTCAATATTGAGGGAGGCACTTGTTACAAGCAGCTTTGCGGTTTGTCTCCCTCATATGAATATACACAACAATAATAATAACACAAGATATAATAGAACAAGTTATATAAGATATACAAATTATAACATTCATAATGAAACAAGTTATATAGGACATACATTACATATAAAAGTTATAATACAACAAGTTATATAGGACATACAATACATATAACTGTTATAATACAACAAGTTATATAGGACATACAATACATATAACTGTTATAATACAACAAGTTATATAGGACATACAATACATATAACTGTTATAATACAACAAGTTATATAGGACATACAATACATATAACTGTTATAATACAACAAGTTATATAGGACATACAATACATATAACTGTTATAATACAACAAGTTATATAGGACATACAATACATATAACTGTTATAATACAACAAGTTATATAGGACATACAATACATATAACTGTTATAATACAACAAGTTATATAGGACATACAATACATATAACTGTTATAATACAACAAGTTATATAGGACATACAATACATATAACAGTTATAATAGGGCGGGTGCCCAACCCCGAAAGGGGTTGAAATAAGGGAGCTATCCCCCCCCCCCCACCCCCCGCCAAAGGCGGCTTTCTAGGGCCTTTCCTAGCTGATGCTGAGAGGATTGGGTTCTAGTCATATGGTGATGGGCTGGTCTGTCAGAGTGAGAACTGAGCGATCTCTGCCATACCCATAGCTTACTGTGACTGTTCCTTTTTCTTATATATTTTCTAGATCTCAAGTGACGGCATCTCTTTCGTGGATTGACCTCCTAATCTGCCAACCTAGAAGTTGGCAGATTGGAAGCCAAAGCATCACATTTTTCCTTTGCCCCTCAGCTTTCTCTTCATAATTGCTTAGGGGTACGGGGCCCTGGATGGGGCTTTGGTTTCCTGGGTGTTTCCGCACCCTCCTAAGCTCCCCGCCATGGAATGGCTTCGGTCACCCAGGCTTTATTGTGGTAGTCAGGGAGGGCTCTGTGGGGGCGCTCGGTTATGGCCCTGGCATTGCTTGGGGCCTTGGGGCTGTTTGGCCAGGCAGCCTGCGGAACAGCAACAACAACAAAAACAACAGTTATAATACAACAAGTGATATAGGACATACAGTACATATAATAGTTCTAATACAACAATACATATAACAGTTATAATACAACAAGTTATATTGGACATACAGTACATATAATAGTTCTAATACAACAATACATATAACAGTTATAATACAACAAGTGATATAGGACATACAGTACATATAATAGTTCTAATACAACAATACATATAACAGTTATAATAAAACAAGTTATATAGGACATACAGTACATATAACAGTTCTAATACAACAATACATATAACAGTTATAATACAACAAGTGATATAGGACATACAGTACAATATAACAGTTCTAATACAACAATACATATAACAGTTATAATACAACAAGTTATATAGGACATACAGTACATATAACAGTTCTAATACAACAATACATATAACAGTTATAATACAACAAGTGATATAGGACATACAATACATATAATAGTTCTTATACAACAATACATATAACAGTTATAATACAACAAGTTATATAGGACATACAGTACAATATAACAGGTATAATACAAGTTACATAGGACATACAGTACATATACAATAAGATACCTGTATATAGGATAGACTCACACAGCAATACACACATGTCTCAAGTCCAAAGCCGAATATAATTAAAGGCTACGACATAAACGTGTTGTGTTAAACTGGGGACTGATTGAGGGCTGTCATAAACAAATTCTGATTGATCAAATAATTAAACCTCACAGCATCCCTTTATCTTTCTTTCAGACTAACTTACACAAATCTTGGCATATTCACGCTTGTTCAACTGCTGTCCGTAATAAGGAGAACACATTCAAACGGTATCGTCGCCTTTAAACTCAAGAATCCCATAGTTTATAATTATCTCGCTGCCCAGAATCAAGCAAAATCTGTCCGACTTGCCAAAAACTCTTTCATCAGTAACGAATGCTCAGAACTTTCCAACTTCATCTCTTTCTGGCATCTAGCCAAAAACCTCTCAAACAATTTCACTTCCTCGTCTTTCCTTCCTCTTAACCACTCTGACGGTACCACCGTCACCTCTTCCTCTGACAAAGCTAAACTCTTCGCTCAAACATTTGCTAAAACATTCACCTTGGATGATTCCGGCGCTACTCCTCCCTCTCCACCCCCCTCTCACTTACTTATGCCTAATATCATAATCTCTTCCAAAGATGTACTTTCAGCCCTCTCTAGGCTTAATACTATGAATGCGTATGGACCGGATGGTGTTCCTCCTGTTGTACTCATAAACTGTTCTTCCGTGCTGAATAACTGCCTAGGCAAACTCTTCGGTCTTCGTATTTCCTCTAATGTCTTTCCTTCTTGCTGGAATTTGCTCCTATTCAACCTGTCTCAAAGAAGGATGACCGCTCTTAACCCTCCAAGTGTCGTCCAATTGCTCTCATTTCTTGCATATCTAAACTTTTTAAAACTATTCTTAACTCAAAATTTCTTAAGCATATATCTTCCCATAATCTACATTTACATCGCCAGTACAGTGTTCTTAACTCTTACGATGCGGGCATATTGGCCTGAATTTACATTCATTCCCTGCAAATTTTCATGCATAAGCAAGAGCCAGAGGGTAATACAAAAATATATCCTTGAGACTACAGTAATAGAGCATTCCAATGACACCTGAATCATCACTGTATGATGTCTGGTTGTCTTGCAACGATCTTGCATAGGTTGGCCAAAATCACTAAAAATTAGCTGTTTTTGGTATGTGTAACATTGCAATAGTTTGAGACAAGACTATCACGCAGACCAGTGCGCGCCCAGTTCGTGGGCTCCGGATGAGGCCCTTCCGCGCTGCCTGCAACAGCTTTCCTCGCTCCTATACCACAATCATAATAGGCGGATTTCGGTCTCCATCAGGTGACGGGAGCTGCAGTAACTGCGTAAGGGGGGACAGTTGGCTTTTCTGGGCCCTTATTCTCCCTCATTCTTAAACCTATTAGTTTTCAGATTTTAAGACATTTGACTCATCATTTTGGTAATTTTATGACTTTTAGCTTCATTTCTTTGTCAATATTAAGACTTTTCGTGTCATTTAGGTGTACATTTTTTTCCTGGCGAGTGATAGCAAGCCTGTAATTATGAAAGCCGGAACATTTTTCCACCGTAAAATTTACAAATGTATCTAGAAAGGGGATCTTTGGGATTTTATGTGTTTAAGTTTGATGAAGGTCTCGGGATTAAGCTAAAAGAATATTAAATAATTGAATAAATCAAATCAAAAATATACCCTGCCCCCTTAAGGACAACTCTAGTTGTGATCTTCTTGCTTATCTTAATAACTCTTGGTTATCCTCCTTTCGGGACTTCGGTGATACTTTTTCTATTGTGCTAGGCATATCGATAGTCTTTGAAATAGTCTGGCATAGATCTCAAAATGTCCAAACTACCCTCCTTCGGTTTCTATCCCTCTATATTTGCCTTTGCTTCTAATTTCCTTTCAGACCGCTCCATAGCTGCAATTGTAGACGGCCATCGCTCACTTCCTTAACCTATTCTAGTTTTCCTATGTATGATTCAGTAATAATCTGTTAATACAATAATGTGTTATGTCTCTAACGATGCCATCACTAATAGCATTATATCCTACTTTGGGTAATTATAATGGATCTTCTGACATGCATGTATTTGTGTATGTATGCAAGAAAGTAAGGACCCTTTGTTTACAAAAATATAACTATTTATATGTATAATATTATTTGCATCCATGCAAATTAATAATGTTGTTGTTATATGAACAGCCACCTCAACACATCAACATAATAAAACAAACAAAACCTCATATGCATGTGCAAACAAGTAGTACTTGAAAACAGGGATACTTTATAACCGTTGTGACCATCAGGGGTGTTTAGAACCTTTAGTTTAATTACTTCAACCACTGCAGTTGTCTTTGAGCGAGTTGTGCGCAGAAAACTAATTTTGGAGAGCTAATTATGAGATTAAGATAATTATATTTATGAATACTAAACGGCAAACCCCAGACCTGAAACGCCTTTAAGAAAGGCGATTTTCCTACAAATACAACCAGCTATTCTTTATATCATTCAATCTATTCTTTTGTAATATGTACTTTCCCTTGTAATATTTATGTTGTCCAACACTGTAAACCTTTCCATTTTCACGAAAACAAACCCTCAGACTTCCGGTGAGACAAATATTTATGTCAACAAGTCCCCAAATTGAATTTCTTTTTCCCGGCCTGTGTGGTTCAGACAGTGATAGAATTCAGTCCCAGGTGCATCATCAATAGTTTTCACGAGGATATATTGCAGACGACACGCAGTATCTAGCACCTCGGATTATCCGGAAGATGCCAAGGGGAGACGAACAAAGATGCATTTAGTCATCCACTCAATCACAAGACTGATTCAGAATTTGTATGTCTTTCCGATTATATTTAGTTGTCCGGGAAAAAAAATGTATCTCCTAAAATCCATACGTACACTTTCATGTCCGCTTGTTTCATTCTCAAACCTGCATCACTAGTTATGTGATGTGCTTGATATTTTGTGATAAGTCAGTGGATCCTGTGGATGAAGGTTCGTGTGTAAACAACAATTATGTAGCGATTTTATTAGTCACATATTATTTTGTGCAGGCATAACCTGAATTTCTAAAAATATTAGCATAGCATATAGAAAATATAAATAATAAGGTGCAATACATTAGCACCTGACTGTGAATCTATAACACGCTGTTTCGAATTATTACAAATCCATCATTTTATGGGATTTTACTAATTCCCATTACATTTGTTCAACATAAATACAAATCAACTTTTATTAATGTAATAATAATGTTGCAGTACATTATTGTAATATGTCAGATAATGTGATATACTGAATATCATATCACATGATTGTGTATATTATATATTTATTTAATTATATTTAGGTTTATTTTATTGTTATCAGTATTTTTGTTTTCATTTGCATGACACCCGCTTCTTTAAGTGTTCATATATATTTTGTTAACACGAACCCGCTGTTAAATGTTTACTCCCAGAAAATAAATACAAATAGGGTAATACAAAATGTAACTTTATAACCATTTAAAGTTTAACTAAATACATTAAATAACATCCTAATTAAGGATAAGCATAGATAAATAATTTGAAAATAAGCTCTTGCAGTCAACACAAATTACACATATACCAATACATTTATATAAAAATGAAATATAAAAGTTATTGAAATGATGAATCAGTATCAAAGAGAACATCTCCATAACTCGAGTCACCAAGTTATTTGCAAACCAAACCATCAGAGGTAGCCCCAGAAGCAGCCACCGGAACCTACTTTGCATATGTAGATTATTTGGGCTTCAGCAAAGTAAAACTTATAGGGTTAATATTGAGATGGATAATAATTTATTCTAGCTGTACTGATACGTATTATTTGTCGTATCATTAACATTAGATCAGACCTATCGTAATTATGCAAGTGAAAAATATGCAAAACACTTCCTTAATTGGTATGAATCTTAAATTGTCATTGGGAATAACCCAACACGTTTACTTTACTTGCCGTGTCAGTAGTTCTGCAATTGACAATATGTAAAAGTAAAAAAAGAAAACAAAAAAGGAATAACAGTGAATGTGTATGTGGATGAGAGGGACAAAAAGTAAAACTGCCTGTGACGATTTTTTTTTTTTTTTTTTTTGTCTATGTGATTGAGAGAGGCAAAAGGCAGAACTGCCTATAGCGAGTGCCTCCCCCATAGTTGAAAGAGTGACAGGGCCAAAATCAAGGGACGTTCGAGCCAAAATGCCTTGACACACGGAGTATGAAGCAATTTAAGTCATAGGAAGAGGGAAAGACTGATTCTGGGAGAGAGTTCCAGAGCTCAGCTGTTGAGTAGAAGAAAGTTTGAGAGTAACGTTTCACTCTTGGGTTGGAGAGTTGCACAGAGTAAGGGTGGGATTGAGTAGCAAGACGGGTACCACGTGCCCTACGTAAAGGAGGTGGTATACACTGGGAAAGGTCTGAGGAACATAGATTATTATAGTAGCGATAGAATAGTTAGAGAGATGCAACATTGCGGCGGAGAGAGAGAGATTGCAGAAAGTTGGTGAGTGGACGGGAGTTAATGATAAGAAAGGCCTTCCTTTCAACTTTGTCTAGGAGAGCGGTGTGAGAGGAGCCTCCCCACACATGTGAACAATACTCAATACAAGGACGCACTATGCCCCTGTACACAGCAAGAAGCTGTGCAGGGGAAAAGAACCCCCTAAGGCGGTTGAGCACACCCAGCTTCTGGGAGGCTGCCTTAGCAAGACTGGTAATATGGTCCTTCCAACTGAGAGAGGAAGAAAAAGAGACACCAAGAATATTGAGAGAAGATGAAGGATTGACTTTTGTATTGTTGAAGAATAAGGGATAGTCTGCTGGGAGTTCCTTACAGATAGATAGATGGAGAAATTGGGTTTTGGAAGCATTAAAGGTAACAAGGTTTTCTCAGCCCCAATTGGAGATAGTATTTCGATCAGAATTTAAGAGTTCTATGGCTTCATTACGTTTGTCGTTGAGGGATTGCTGGCTGGGGCGTTCTGAAAAACTAATGGAGTAGTGTAAGGTTGAGTCGTATGAATGGATGGGAATTGAGGTACAGTTGAGGAGATCATTTATAAAAATTAGAAAAAGAATAGGAGATAGGACAGAGCTCTGAGGGACACCGTAGTTTATAGGGTGAGGAAGTAAACAATGGCCGTCCACATCCGCGGCTATGGAACGGCCGGAAAGGAAATTAGAGATAAAGGCACAGATGGAGGGATAGAAACCGAAGGAGGGTAGTTTAGAAATTAAAGATTTGTGCCAGACTCTATCGAAGGCTTTCGATATGTCTAGTGCAATAGAAAAAGTCTCCCCGAATTCCCGAAAGGAGGATGACCAAGAGCTAGTAAGATATGAAAGAAGATCACCAGTAGAGCGACCCTTAAGGAAGCCATACTGGCGATCTGAGAGCAGATTATGAGAAGAGATGTGCTTAAGAAATTTGGAAGCAAGAATAGTTTCAAAAACTTTAGAAAGACAAGAGATGAGAGCAATTGGACGATAGTTGGAGGGTTGAGAGCGGTCACCCTTCTTTGGGACAGGTTGAATGTGGGCAAATTTCCAGCATGAAGGAAGACGTTAGAGGATAGACAGAGACGAAAGAGTTTGCCTAGGCAGGGAGTCAGCACAGAAGGACAGTTTTTGAGAACAACAGGAGGAACACCGTCCGGACCGTACACCTTATTAGTATTAAGACCAGAGAGGGTAGAAAGTACATCTTTAGAAGAGATTAGGATATTAGGCATAAGTATGAGAGAGGAGGGTGGAGAGGGAGGAATAACACCGGAATCATCCAAGGTGGAGTTTCTAGCAAAGGTTTGAGCAAAGAGTTTAGCTTTGTCAGAGGAAAAAGTGATGGTTGTTCCATCAGAGTGGAAAAGGGGAGGGAAAGACGAGGAAGAAAAATTGTTGGAGAGGTCTTTGGCTAGATGCCAGAAAGCTTGGGAAGCGCTAGAGTTTGTTAGTTCAGTGCATTTATTATTGATGAAAGAGTGTTTGGCAAGTCGAAGAACAGATTTGGCTTGATTCCGGGCAGAAACATAGGAAGAATGAGAGTCTTGAGTTTTAAGGCGTCGGTACCGTTTGAATGCTTCCTCCTTATTGTGGACAGCAGTAGAACAGGCGGGAGTAAACCAAGATTTTTTAGCATTAGTCTGAGAGAAAGAGACTGGAATGTATGCTTCCATGCCCGATAGGATTACTTCGGTAATGCCTCCCCCAAAGTAGAAAGAGTGCCATGGCCAAAATCAAGGAATGTTCGACCAAAATTGTTTGGACAAACGGAGTTTGAAACAATTGAAGTCATAATCACACATAGGATGAGCGAAAGATGTATTTAGGAAAAGAGTTTCAGAGTTCAGCTGTTGAATAGAAGAAAGATTGGGAATATTGTTTCACTCTTGAGTTGGAGAGTTGTACAGAGTAGGGGTGGGATTGTGTTGCAAGATGGGTACTACATACCCTACAAGGAGGAGGTGGTATACACTGAGAGAGCTCTGAGGAACGCTGATTATTATAGTAGCGATAGAATAGCGAGAGAGATGCAACACTGCGGCAAAGAGAGAGATATTGCAGAGAGTCGGTGAGTGGACGGGAGTTAACGATACAAAAGGCTTTCCTTTCTACTTTGTGTAGAAGTGCTGTGTGAGAGGAGCTTCCCCACACATGTGAACAATACTCAATACAAGGATGCACTTTGCCCCTGTACAGAGCAAGAAGCTGTGCAGGGGTAAAGAACCCCTTAAGGCGGTTGAGCACACCCAGCTTCTAGGAGGCCGCCTTAGCAAGAGTGGTGATATGGTCCTTCCACGAGAGAGCAGAAGAACAAAAAACACCAAGAATATTGAGAAAAGGTGATGGGTTGATTTTTGTTTATGAATAAGGAATGGTCCTCTGGGAGTTCACGGCGGGTAGATAGATGGAGAAATTGGGTTTTGGAAGCATTAATGGTAACAAGGTTTTATATACCGGTATATATATATATACTGTGTATATATATATATATATATATATATATATATATATATATATATATATATCTATTTATCTATATATTTTTGTTCTATGTGGATGAGGGAGACAAAAGGCAAAATTTTCTGTGACGAGGCATCCCCCAGAGTTGAAAGAGTGACATTGGCCAAAATCAAGGAACAGTCAAACCAAAATGCCTGTACACACGGAGTTTGAAGCAATTTACGTCATAGGATAAGGTAAAGATGGATTCAGGAGATAGTTCCAGAGCTCAGCTGTTGAATAAAAGAAAGATTGGGAGTATCGTTTCACTCTTGAGTTGGAGAGTTGCACAGAGTAGGGGTGGGATTGTGTTGCAAGATGGGTACTATGTGCCCTACGTAGAGGAGGGAGCTCTGAGAAACACTGATAATTATAGTAGCGATAGAATAGCGAGAGAGCTGCATATATACAGTACATACAAATACTTAATAAGTATCCTTCACAAATATCTATGTGTGTGTGTGTGTATGTGAGTCTCTCTCTGTGTGTCTGTGTTCTTCCATCACCTTCATTAGGATTTCGTAGACAGCAAGCCTTTTCCGGTATAGCAGCCCTTCATTCTTCCTAACTGAACGCCTCTTCTTCATTTTCTTTTCCCTCTCCTATTCAAGCAGCTCCTCAAATAGAACCCCATCCAGACGCACCTGCTGCCTCGTTATCTCAACCTGCGATTGCATCAGTTCCAACTTCTGACTTGTGTGATAACGATAATCGCTCGCCATCGCAGAGATTTGATACCCGCTTCTTGCTGATTTCCAGTTTTGGGTGAAACTAAACTGTGAGCCTGCAGGATGGCCTATACATCTATATAATATTTGCGATTGTCTGTGTGTCTGTTCTTTATGCATGGCCACATTTGTTTAAGCTAGAGCGTTCATACTTGGTATGCATAGTAAGGGGGTCCCTAGCCAGGTTTTAGTGGAAAAATAGAATTCCCCAGGGTGAAAGGGCCGGAGAAAATGGGCGCGAAATCGGAAAAATGGCCGTTTGGGGCAGAAGGAGGCCTCCGATCGAAAAGGTGTATGGAACGAAAGTTGTTCGCAGCCCCCAAAATGGGGGTATAGATGAGGTCAGATCCAAAATCGGAGGTCATTTAGCGGCCGAAATCGAGGTCGCCGTTTAATGAGGCACAGGGAGGTCGAGGCCGGTGATTATGGTAGTAGTAGTATTGTGATGATTGTGGTAGTAGTGATTGATGATGGTGATTATGGTAGTAGTAGTGGTGGTAGTAGTGATGGTGATTATGGTGATTACCCAGGCAACGCCGGGTACCCCTGCTAGTCTATTATATATTAAATCAGTTTGTGTGTCTGTTTGTCTGTGTGTTCTTAATAGGCGGCCGCAGTTTTGGACCTGGGGAGCTGAAACTTTGCATGTGGATGTCAATTGACCTGGGTCAGGTCGTAGAGGGAGCGAGGCCACGATCGGAGGTCGTTTGGAGGATGAAATTGAAAAAAAAAAAAAAATGGCCGTTTGGGGCAGAAGGAGGCCCCCAAAATGGGGGTACAAATGAGGTCAGATCTAAAATCGGAGGTCATTTACCGGCCGAAATCGAGGTCGCCGTTTAATGAGGCACAGGGAGGTCGAGGCCGGTGATTATGGTAGTAGTAGTATTGTAATGATTGTGGTAGTAGTGATTGATGATGGTGATTATGGTAGTAGTACCCGGGAAACGCCGGGTATCCCTGCTAGTACATTAAATAGGCCCAATGAGGTAGCACCTGACCACCAACTGGAAAAAGTACACCTAATTTTATTATGATTCGCTTATTGTCGGTTGACGTCCGTGATGTTGCCCACAAGCGAGAGGTGGATATGAATCGCTGTTTTATATTTGAACAACTTCATTACAATCTGATTGTCTTTACTTGCTAAGCAAAAAGCCGCGATTTTAATATGTTTTATTGTGAATCCCATAAGCTTCAAGGTGCATTTTAGCAATTTATTGTGGCTAACATTATACAATAGAAACAAATAATAAAAATAAAAACTTGTTACAGTTGTTTATACGATCAGGGTATATGAAGTCAATTATTAGACGATATTTGTAGTTCATGAAAGAGGTATTAGAAATAAAAGGCTCCAAACTATCTAATTAACCATTTTAACTATCACATAGCCTTCAGTAGTTGCATAATATCGTCTAAAATAGGGTTGAAATAACATGGATTAATATAAGGTTCTAGATAGTCATAGCATACCTCAAGAAAACAATATTTTAGAAAACTTCACTTGCCCCTTTTCTAGCCAATATGAATATGATCATGTTCGACCCATTAACCCTTTCACGCATTTATGACGCAGAGGTTGCCAGATTAGCAATAAGAAATAGAGTTCTCTCACTCTTATAATTACCTCTCCAAAATTAGTTTTCTGCCCACAGCTAACTCAATGACAACTGCAGAGGTTGAAGTAACTAAACTAAAGGTTTCTAAATACCCCTGATGGTAACAAAGGCTTTAAAGTATCCCCAATAGGCTCAAAATCGCGTTATATGTCGGAGAGGGTTAAGCGTCAAGTTAAGTCCTATTAACACAAACGATACATGAACGTATAGCCCAATCACCTTGAACATTAAACAGTGGTTGATCGAAATGCTTAAAGATCTACGATACTGCTTAGATTCACTGCTAGCTTCAAATGTCTAAGATTATTTACTAGAAAAAGATGTGAATTAGAATGTTGATCTCGTTTTAGTCCCACATCTCCGTTCTTGCGTAACGATTGATAGAACTACAGGATGTTCGGATAGGGAACACTGACTTTGGCCATTTCCACAAAATAACTGTTGCTAGCATGTAGCTATATTTAACTAAAGATCGCTAAAATGTAAATAACATTATAATGTACAGTAGCCCAACTAAATTTTGCGACAATATTAGGTACATGGCACCTGTCTAGTTTGCACTCCCGTCCCAAGCCCGTGTGTGTGGTCGTGTCTACCAGGGGCCGTTGTGTCTAGGCAGGCGCCACCGCCTGAGCTACCACAACCAGGGCACACAGACACAGTACTAGCATGCTGGGTGCTACATATGACAATATTGCTATCATTATTTGTTTGTATCATATTAGAAGTCTCTCTCTCTCTCTCTCTCTCTCTCACTGAGGTAAATATCAATCAATGTTCACGCTACACTATTTGTAGATTAATTAGCACACACACACACAGAAACAGAAGGCAAAGTTCAATATTATAAACCCACATTCTTCACTGATTTCCTTGATACAACAATGAGATGTAAATAATTGTGTTCTTTTATCTAATTAACCCTTTCAAGATCCGATACGCATTTCTGTTTTGTGTTGTGGTAATTATTAGACGATTTTATTCAGATTAGGAAGGGTATATGGAAGTCAGGGGTTGATCGAGCTAGTCTTTACCCTTTTAACCCTTAAAGAGTGGCGCTCGACTTAAGTCGTGCACCAATTTGCAGCAAGTTAGGAGCATTATTAAGGCTTTTAAAGGGTTAAAATCGAGTGCAAATGGCCGGGAGAGCAGCGGGCCAGACAGCCGACTCCCAGGGCTTACCGCCGCCCATTAACTCGTGTTCCCTGTGTTCTCGAGAGGCCGGCAGTGTAGCCAGTAGTGAGCATAGCTGGGAAAAATATACCGATATATGCTAAACTTCCATGTTCGTGGCACCACTGCAAGAGAACCACAAGTGCTACGTAGCTCGTTCTGGTCTCATTTTGAAGCTTTTAGTGCCTAGTTTTTTGCTAAATATTTTGTTTTCATGCAGATGCTTGATTTATCATGCAGGAGGGCCTGAATATGCCCAAATGAGCCCAAAACACCCCGCTAGACAAGGGTTAATAACCACATATCCTTCCTAAGCTGCATAAAGTCGTCTAATGATAGCCAAAATAAAGTGCTAAAACGCATCAGAGCTTCAAGGGGTTAACACTCTTTAGATAATACTGGTATGTTATAATCCGCATCATCTTGCAGTGCTGGGTTATACGAGTAGTTCTATTTGAAATATCTGCATCAGGTAATATTATTAATGATAAGAACGTGTATTAACACATACTGTACCGGCGACGTCCTTTTCTTCCTATTCTAGTAACTATTACGCAATTTTATTCAGCTTCGGATAGGCCTCTAGCCATAATAAGGCTTCCAACTATCTCAACCAACCCTTTTAACTACCACAGATCCTTCCTAAGCTGCATAATATCGTCTAAATATAGCTAGAATAAAATTGAAAAGACGTTGCTGGTATTCAATGGGTTAATATACAGCTAAAGTTCTTACTGTTTCTATGAGATACTATTAGAATATAGAAAATTATTGTTACCTTATCATGATTTTAAAATCTAACTTCGATGAAATTATGTCTACTATGGAAATATATGGGAGTATAACTAAACATTATTTAGTTTACCGGGTATATAATTTAAGTTCTATTTTACATAATTTTACACACACACACACACACACAGTGGTCCGTAGCGTATTGGTTAGCGCACTTGGTTCACAGCCAAAAGGACACAGGTTCCATTCCCGGGCGGGAAAGAAACATTTGGGCAATTCTTCTTACACAATGCGCCTCTCTAGACCTAGCAGTATAAATAGGCCTCTGGAATAAGAGGCCAGTTACGACGTCTTTTTTAGTGTTGGTGGTCTATACTAGCTGGAAGGGTACCGTACAGGTCAACCAAACACTCAAAATACAGATATCGGCAATTGGATGATTACAGATTACATGCATATCTACAGCCACTCCAACCATGCATTTACAATTCACGCAATATATTCCCAGGTCGAACTTTTTTCGGTAAAAATACAAAAATAAAATAAAAACACGTGAAGCTGTAATTATTGGAAACTGAGGTCATCAGAAAATCCTCAATACTCTCTTGCCCACATCACACCTAGTCATCCATTCAGCAAGTCATGGTTCATCAGGCTGCTAAGGTTGCTGAACGTGGTAGTATGGTTGGGATGAGCGAGAGTGGGGTGTCGGAACGTTTACCGGTGGCAAAAAAAGGTGGGAAGAAGGGCAACTGACAAACCGACATAGAAGTGGAGCTAAGCGGAAAACCACGTCATAACAGGACCATGAAATTAAACAGTATATGTATAACCATCCATTCTCCAACGCCGACGAAGCTAAGCAACATTTGCAATTTCAAGCTTCTACAGAAACTATACGCAAGAGATTGAAGGAGATGGGATATAAACATAGATCACCAGCTGTCAAGACAAAGCTAACCAAGAGGCACAAACAAACTAGGCTTGATCCCGCTCGACTATTTGTTGACCAGGGCATTGCCTATTGGGCACGAGTTGTTTTGATAATGTCAGAGAGGTTGCATAATAGTACCAGGACGATTAAAATCGTATCACTTAGCCGAGGTGGCGGGGGTTCTTCAAATAAGAATAAAGGTGACCTTTAAATCAAGTAATGCGACTTGAGAAAAACCTAACACAACCTTCCCGGGATTCGAACCCTGGACCTTGCGATCAACAGGCACTCGTGCTAACCTTTATCCGCTCATGGCCTAGTGGTTACGGTGCCCAACTCTCCCAAACATACCTGGAGTGAGTGGGTTCGAATCCTGGGCAGGATACCTCTCTCCCAACCAATAGTTGTTTTCTCAGATAAGAACAATTTCAGCTCAACCACGCATGGATCGAAGACTGCGCTGTTGGAGGCCTAGGAACACACGGCATGTGAGTTAGTCCTAGTTGATATTGTGCATAACATATATAGACTAGTCATCATACAGAGTAATACTTTCCATCATATCACTCTTGGCTAATTTCATGTTAACCGAGCATTATATAACTTCTTAATTTCATTACTCATCCACTAATACCCCTAACTTAGTAATTAACTCCTTACTTATATTGTTCAAATACTATTAAGCTAGCATGACTTGATATAATATGCACATTAGCCACTCCTGTCTATACCATCGGTTGTTTACCTAAAAAACAACCACGTTCGGTTTAGTAACTCATCCTAGCCACCTCGCCCGCCACTATCTGTGCAATATAGGATAGATCTGCCCCTATTACTTCCCTCCCCCCTTAGTGAATGCATATAACTTGTTTGCAAATATAATAAATAATACTTTACCTAAGCTATCATTGGTGAATAGAGAGACCAGTTTATCATGAGAATCAATAAATATACACTCATTAATCCCATTAGGATTGCCTAATTTTGGCAGTTTAATCGGGCTTTTCATTAGAGGGTTTATACAACTTAAGGAGGTTCTGTAGGAATTATAGGGACACATACTATGTCATATTTACCCTTTGACTTTAATATTCCCTTTCTACTCCTAATAAAATAGTCTCCTTTTCTACTCTGAATATAATAGTATAATGCTAGTCTGAATAAACTGCCAAATACGAGTCCTGATTCCACTAGGCCTACATAAAAAAATATCATAAAAGAGGGATTTTTTCAGAGGACTGACTCCATGGGCTGACTGGCCCATGGTATAAAGACTAATATTAGTCTTTATGCCATGGACTGGCCCATTCACGGCGGATCCCATTGACAATCAGCACATCACAGCCATGTGCTTATCTAATTATGTTTCTAAACTTTCTGTCGTTATTGATCCTACTGTAGCAATCGGTAGCCTATTTCACATATCTACCAAACTTTTGCATGCTTATCACGGAGCAGCAGTCCGTTTTCCACATCGTCATTTCCATATTCACTACCTCAATAATCTTTTACTTCTGTTAAATGTTCTAACCCATTCTGGCTATACTTCCGTGTCATTTGGCCTTAATCGTCAGGCGTTAGAATATTATTGATGTTCTAATGTTCTATTATTCTGGATTGTTTTGCCATTCTTCTTCGTACCGTCACTTCCAATCAATCTATGGACACTGGACAACAAAATTAAAAACATAATCTATGTGAAGCCTTACTAAGGACGGATGAAATTTTAAAATTACGTTTGTTGTTAGTCACGCTTCTAGATATCTATCTAAAAACTCTGATTCAAACAATGTTGCAATGTTTTTTTTTTTTTTTCATATCACGACTGACGATGACTTCCAAATCTTTTATAATAGTTGAGTTACTTAATTCCATGTTATTTAGCCATCTAGATAGGCTACCACTGATATTGCGTCTTGCCCCTGTCACCACTCAGATTGGTGAACAAATTATATATTTTTTTTTCTGAGATATAGCTGGTGGTTACTGGCTACCCTGGCCTTGAGTAAGGGAGATGGGTAATGGAATCGGACATCACAAGAATGCATTGAGCTATTGAATCTCCTCATACGGGAGATATATGGCGTGTAATGATTGACGAAGTAAATATTGTTAAATTTATATCCTGAAATTTCTGTTGATTTCCCAATTTTCACTAAACTGCATGTATTGCCCATTCGGGTAGTGTATCAAATTATTTTTGGAGAGCATGAATCGTTATCAGGATCAATAATTCAACCTATTTTTAGTGTCATTTGAAAAATTACCAATCTTTTAGTTAGGCCTAAATCAAGCTAGGTCGTTAATGTAAAAGATGAACAATTGAGGAACTAAAACTGACCATCGTGTAAGATCCCAACCTTCACTACACCCAATCTGATTGTATAGGCTACTGTTAATGTTAATTTTTTGTTTCCTACTAATTAGCCATGGTCTAATTCACGTAATATAATTCGCCCTATTCCAAGAGCTGCTTCTTTAATCAGCAATCTTTCATGTGGATATTTATCGAAAACTTTACTGACATGTCAATATCTTTGAAGGTATTTTGTTGTCTTTGTTTATCGATTCGTATGCTTGGGAAAAGAAAGGTTAATAGCTAGCGACACACTCGCAGCTAACACGGTTAAATTCCATTACAAGATTGATGATTACGCATTTAACAAATGTGACAGCAGCATACTCCTCTTAACCCTTTCACGCATTTATGACGCAGAGGTTGCCAGATTACGAGATTAGCAATAGGAAGAGTTATCTCACTCTTATAATTATCTCTCCAAAATTAGTTTTCTGCCCACAGCTAACTCAAAGACAACTGCAGAGGTTGAAGTAACTAAACTAAAGGTTTCTAAATACCCCTGATGGTAACAATGGCTTTAAAGTATCCCCAATAGGCTCAAAATCGCGTCATATGTCGGAGAGGGTTAATTTGACGTTTGTAATTTAGTCAGTAGCCAGCCCTTATTCCCACAAGGGGTAGGGAGTATCAACAAGAAACACATGAAAGGAGGAAAAAAAAGAGGTGGCAGGGGAAGAATCCATACAGCAGTTCGTACACAAACATTCGGAAACCTCAATCACTTATTAGCCCCCAAGATCATTGGCTTCAACTCAGATACTATTGACGTCCAGACAAATTAAGTTTCTTAGTCATTTAGCTGTATACAGATTTTGTTTTATAGTAACATCGTATACATTTAAACGTTGAGGATAACTCATATAATATATACCCGGTGCCAGCGAACTTGGCACTAATCCTGACCGCATAACATCTTATATATACAAAAACAAAATTGTATATATATATATATATATATATATATATATATATATATATATATATATATGAGATCAGGAAATAGATGTAGAGATTGACTACCCGTTTCTCGAATACTTTCTACACCAACACCAAGTATAGTGTTTAATAGGGGTTCTGATTAGAACAATCACTAACAAGTGTATACTAGATTATATAATACAATCTATGCAACTCATTGTATTCATTTTAAGTTATGTATAGAAATGGATCTATAAAGTAGTTTGTCGTGCGTAAATATATTTGTATTTAAAGGAGAGAGAGAGAGAGACTTCTAATATGATACAAATAAATACTGATAGCAATATTGTCATATGTAGCGACCCGACCCGCATGCGAGTACTGTGTCTGTGTGCCCTGGTTGTGGTAGCTCAGGCGGTGGCGCCTGCCTAGACACCACGGCCCCTGCTAGACACGACCACACACACAGGCTTGGGACGGGAGTGCAAACTAGACAGGTGCCACGTACCTAATATTTTGTCGCAATATTTAGTTGGGCTACTGTACATTGTCAAGTTATCTTGCCTTTAATTATCTCATATATGTAAGTTGTCTTTATAACGGTGAACTCCATACTTTGTTTTGGTATAAATTATAAATTACAAATTGCCTATTTTTGCGCAATTCCTGCAACACTGATTTTGATACAATTTTATTGGGGCAATTATCTCAGTAATGATTTGATTAGGGATAAACACAGTTTAAGAACAAATGTTTCATTAGGCTAGCTGATCATGCTATGTTCGGTTTGAAGAATAAAAACTAGAATTCCATATGAACAGGATATCCTCCAATACATCACCATTATAACCCCTAGAAATAAGTAATATATTAATATTTTGTGTCATGCCCCAGCATGAAATTAAGAATCTCCACCTGCACCCTTTTATATCTGATCTGTATTTTTAGACTCTGTATTGCCTTCGCTATAACCATTATTTGTATGTAACATGTGTGATGCACATTAATAAAAGGGGATGTGTCGGATGGTTGAAAGCCACAGTTGCTCGCGCGTTTGGGGCTAGCAACACGTATTTGAAAAACATGCATCCTCCTTCATTCACTGTCCCCCCCCTTCACTCACTCAACCCCACAATTTGCCGGAGGATAACAGGTTTTTCACAATACGTAGACGGAGGTCTTTTAAAAAAAAAAAACATTACAACGATATCCACATGCCCCAATGTAATCGAAATCCAGTAACTTGAACAGTAAAAATAAGTTGAACATAGCCTTACTTTTCCTGAAGAAAAGTAAGCAAAACACGACTGCCTCCTTCTACTGGTATACCACCAGAAGCGGGATTACGCATGAATGTGAAGCTCTCCAGACGTCCAGCCCCAACTCACCTTTCCCTGCCCCTGGGAAGGTCGTGCCCCTGACGTACCACCTTCAGACTCTGATTCTAGGATACTTCTTACTTTACCCTAAGTGTCCCTGAGTGTCTTAAGTGGTTGGTTATCATTGTAAGGTAAGGTAAAATATGTGAGTATTCCTAATTTGATTTTGTTAAGATCTGTGCCTAAGATCTTTAGTGAATTTGTATTAAGTGTGAATTGAATTATTATAGATCCGTACAGAGCTTCTTTGAATACGAGATCCTAATTCTACTTTGTGTTCATCCTTCAGAATTATAGTATTTACATACGTTACACTCATTATAATGCACATTATTTACATTGAATACTCTCAGATTTTCCTCTCATGTGTCCAATTATGTTTATGTATAAACCAAGTCTAAGTGTATACCGTGAAGTGATAATAACTATAAATCTTCTACATACCTAGAACCTACGCCCAATTTAAGATTATTCTTTATCTTTGCTTGTGCTGAATTAAAGTATTTGTTTCTTTGACTTTTATATGTAAAATCCCCTCTCCGTCGAGTTAAGAATTATTCATTAATTTAATACTCAGATATACCCGTTATATTTACAGTCAAGGTAGAGATATTTCCTCGATAAATATAATTATTCTACCCGATTCTAGGTACGAATTTAACGCTACTTGTTCTGCGTTCTTTTAGGAACCTGCTAATACATTCAGAACTCCTTGTATACCATTGTTGGTAACCCTTTAGTGCAACTTCGTCGTGTACAACCATTCTAGATAGTAAATTGTTTTACGATATTTGTTCAAGTCATTTTATATGCGTTCTTATTGATGTCGTATTTATTCGATATTTGATATACTTTGATTATCTCCGTATATCTATTTATGATCTGAATTCCTAATATAGTGAATTGATTTCATTGCTCAAAAAAGTAATTATGTATATCTAGTGTGAACGAATATTAGCAATAACTCATATATCGTTAAACTCCATTTTTAATTCTGTTCCCTTCCATCATAAAGTAAACCGCCTCATTGTAATCTCCAAGTTAAGATTGCACTTAGAAATAAAATTATTTTTTAACACTGCAGTCGACCTGACCTATAGGTCAAGACTAAAGCCACTTTCACACATTCACGATGTTGGTCCCGATGTACCCCGAGGTACACAAATTGGTACATCGGCAGAGACAGTGACACCGCGTTTGACGACGAAGCCTCGACGGTGACACGTCGTAGCCACGACGGGCCAGATGGTACCATGGTTGCAACACAACGGCGCCACGTCAATGCTGTAACGGTCAAAATTCCGGTCAAAACCGTACCCCGACGTGGCACGAGGGGAACACGACGAGGGGCGATGGACTTATGATGGTGACACGTGGCCGACCCGACGAGGACGACGCCACAACGTCAGGCAGCCTGACAGAAATCGTCAATTCATATGGTGTTAAAAGTATTACGGTCAAGTTTAAGGTAAGATAAGGTAGAATTATTTCTTTGTAAGGTATAGGCGTATGATTTTTGTTTATAATAAAATCAAGTTTTTGTCGTAGAGAGCTGGTTCTTCGTAAATAACAATCTGTATTCATTGCCGATATACGAAATTAGTATCTAAACATGTATCGAACGTTAAATTATATGAAAATAGACCATGAAGTGAAGCGAAAATATTTACCAGTGGGTGACAGCGGCGACGGACAAAAAATATTCAGGAAAAATAAAAGCTTTGATCATACATTGGCCATATATGTACCATTAGAAAGCTAATGAAAAATCCTATATATCACTTGCTTACAGAATATTCATTGTCCCACATTTTATCGGTGAAAATGGGGAGGGAAAGTATGGGCGGACTGAACAGTAACCTTCACCTACTGTATGGTGAAATTCCACATATTATTATTTTGTTTTATTATTTTTTTTAAATCTTATATAATAACCTTTCCTCTTGCCGTTCATAAAAAAAATAAAAAATAAAAAAATAAATTATTATGGGTGAAAACCAATTGAGAGCGAATATTTTGGTGCGGCTGGGATTCTATAAAAACAAAAAACTATCGTTATAGATTTATTTCTATAAAATCCAATATTGATGATAGCATATTCTAAACACCTCCATCATGTTCAGCGGAAAAAATTGCTGTGATTTAGTATGAAAATAAAAATAACGACAACAAAACGATATACCGGTACCGGCATATCTCATATAGTATATATATAATATAACAGTGCGTTTAATCTCCACAGGTAGGCTACACTTCGTGATGAATCATATTTTCTCTAATTGTGGAAGGTAAAATGTATTGATATAAACCTATCTTGTGCAAAAGGATCGATATAAACATAGCTTGTGTAAGGATGGAATCGTCGAAAACACAGGAACAATCTCCTCTATCTAAACCCATCCACCCACACAAACACTACCTTGTGTTAAATTAATCAATAACACTTAGTATTTCCTTTGGCTTTTACTATTATAAACACTACTGTATTAGGTAAAATGAAATTCAATTCCATAGAGCATAATTATAATAACATTTATTGCATACCGTGTATCAGTGGCGGTCGATATAGCCACACAAGAACAATAACGCACACACACTCACTCGACAATTAACACACACGTGCTTCGGTAATCATACCGGTACACTGATTTTTCATTTGAACTTATTAACTTGTTTGATATAAGTTGATTATGGAATATTATATACGGTATAGACCTACCTTATACCATATCAGGTCTTTATTTATTCATCATGTGCGTATTTATAGTGTTGTCAGAATACTCGACTAATCCGAAGCACTGTCGGTCCGCTGCCATTCGGATTACATGACTTTTACTGTAATATATTATAACTATTTATACCCCGACGTCGCCACGTCGATGCCGATGAAACCTGATGCAGACACGCCAGCCCCACGTCATCGACAGGATGTATCCAATGGTACCACGCCAAAAGTCCATCGTGCGAAATTTTTGAACAAATCCAAAACTTTGGTGGCCAAGCCCGATTTGCCACGTTCCGCACCTCGGGTAACATGACGCTCCCCGACGACCCCGACACACGTTGTGTCCCGATATTCAAATCGGGGTACATCGGGACCAACATCGTGAATGTGTGAAAGTGGCTTAAGGGGTGATCTTCAACCTATGCAAGCTTCAACAAGCCTAGCCTACTAAGAACAAAAACTCAGAATGTCTTAGATTCTTGCTGTAACATACTGCACTTATATATTATCAAAAGAAAGAGTTTTTATGTGAGGTTTTTTATTATTTTAATAGTGTTTTCGGCGGCTTTGCACTACAGGGGCAAGCCTAATTTTTTTCCAAACTCAAACCAACACTGACTGAACGGCGAGGGTTCTCCTTAAAACATACCCTCCTGTGACAAACAATCAGCCAGAACATTATCAGTGCCCTTAACATGCCACACATCCAACTTGTGTTCCGGCAGCAAAACAACACCTGACACTGATAAACTGCCCAGTCCATCACAAGACTGGCACTTCTCTTCGCTCTCGCCGGCAACAGGACCTGCCAATCACCTTTCACTATTTCCACCTTAGTGATAAACGAGGCAGCCCTGATGCGGCCTATGGGGTCGTCAACTCTGGGTAATGTATAGGCGTCTGTCAGGGATGATGC
Organism: Paralithodes platypus; assembly: GCA_032716605.1. Taxonomy (NCBI): domain Eukaryota; kingdom Metazoa; phylum Arthropoda; class Malacostraca; order Decapoda; family Lithodidae; genus Paralithodes; species Paralithodes platypus. The sequence continues at coordinate 3,583,983 of CM064507.1, forward strand.
ACCAACACTCTTACAATTGTTACGACCGGCACTACGAAATAAACAAGGGCACTCAATATTGGACTAGAGGATAGGCTATATCTGCAACAACGGTACGCTAATTCCAAACCCTCGAACTATTACGCAGGTGAACAAAAACACTTAAACCCTCCAGAGTTAATCTACTGGATAACGGGGTATCAATTAACTGGGTTTTAGTGCACTTCTACAAAGGCTTACCGATGACGGCAAAGCCTACTCACAACAGGAGTACTTTACGTTAATAAAATGCTCTTAAGTAATAACAATGCTTGAATAAACTATAACAAGATTTAATAAAGGAGTATATGCTTACATTAACTTTAGTGTGAGTCACTAAACACTAAACTCTACAATGCTCTATGAAAACACTGGAAGTCTAGTCCTACAGCAATCAGATAAAGAATCTTCTGAAAACGTCTGATGCTCTCTGATGCTCGTTAATATAGAACAGAAATAATGCAGGGGCAGGACACCAAAGTGTGTATCTCAAATTCACCAATAAGTAGGATACATATATATAAAACAAGGGAGTGCAACAACTCTGTGGCAGCCCTAATAATCGCCACTCAAAACAGTACTTCCTTAGCCAACGTAACAGCCAAACTGGGTTGTGCACTATGCATCAACCTAGGCTAAAATAAGGCGTGAATAATTCCTAAATCATACACAATTAAAGTTAATAAACACAATTCTGTCTTTCTCACTAATAAAGTCTAGCTGTGGCATACAAAGGTACTAAGAAACTAGGCAGAGCGCAAGAATGCTCGTAGCCTACTGTCTGCCCTTGAACAGATTTCCCTTATGTTACGTCAAGTGACTTGGAGGCTGTCTTGGTAAGTCCAGATCTCAAGTATCTGGTCTTACCCTGGCGCTCCACAAAGGTCAACAAAATGAGGTAGCAAGTATTCAGGTGAGATTAGGCAAGAGCCCTTCACTTGTATACTGCTACACTCGCAAAGGAAAATATGCACAAGGGTTACAGGCTAGCTAGCTTCGTCGATGTTGTACAGGCTCTGACTTGCCACATACATAACTCAGACAATGACCAAAGATAACTTCCACTGTCTAGCATTAAATAATAAGAGAGAACAGCTCAATAATTAGGAGCACCCCAGCACTATGGTACCATTTGACTATGACTCTAATAATCCCTAAAACTAGTTCAAACATATATGGAGAGCTGGTGCTGGTAATACGACTGGCCGACAATGGAAGTCGTATGCAGAACCAGAAGGGATAAGTAATTGAATAAAGAGAGAAGTATGAAACCGAAGAAGTTCAGAGAGAGAGATAGTAGTATAGAGGGTTATATGGGGGACAGAATTGCAAGGGACATGTAGGACCTAGCACACCAAGCCTAGCTCTGCAGGAAACACAAGGATAGGAGCCCGCACCACCGTCCCAGGACCGCGGCCGCCAATCACAGACGACTACGTCATGAAGAGCAAGCGATCTATGACGTCGACAGCGCCGCCGGCCAATCACGGGCGTGGGAAACTCCTCGGAACGCGAGAGGCAAACGTACATACACACGCACAAACTACCATCTGTGACGCCTGCCAGCGTTGGCAGAATCGCCTCCCGGTAGCCACTAGCACTCGCCAGGGCAGTGAAATGGGCTACAGTCTGTCTACAATGTTGTACTTTCTTTCTTGTGAATCGTCATGTCACAGGCAGGGTAGAAGTGGTCTTTGTTTTCGCCTGTGACAATGCATTGTATTTTATATCATGAGTTGAACATAAGATGCATTGTAGTGAAGGAGAGAGAGAGAGTGAGCGAGCAGGGTGGGGGAGGTGAGTGTTGCTTTTCCTCCTCCTCCCTCCCGGAGGAGTTGCTCGCCCGCGTGGTCTTTTCTCTCGGTTTTGATTGACTGGTGGTTCCTGGCGCCTTCTGCAGGCCTGCTGCCGGGTGACGTAGCAGCCTGTGATTGGCTGACCACCGTGCCTTTGTGTGGGATCCTGGAGGGGTCCAGAGGAGCTATTCTGCTCAGAGCTTTCCTGACTAGCATACCCTTCACATGTCCCTTGCCCCCCTGTCTCCCGACTTCTACTTATAGGGCACTTTCTCTCTCTCTCTCAACTTCTTACCTCTCATTCTTCTACTCTATTTAATATCATAACTTCCCTTTGGTTCTGCACGATTTCATATATCGGCCATCGTATTATATGCTGAAGCTCTCAGATAACACATGTTTAGTTAGGCATTTTGGAAGGGTTGCCATTTTTGTCTGTAGAGGTTTGACACACTCACGTTGTCTCCCTTCCTGTATCGTGGTGGTCTGCTGGGGGATTTAATGCTAGACTGGGATATGGCTACTGGTGTTGTGATTTCCAATGTGTACTAGGTTTTGTTGAACCTGTACAATCGCAACAGAGACGTGGGAAGCCTAGGTGGTCTTTCTGATTGTGTACCTTGTGAGTTTAGCACTGTGTTGCGAGTGAGGGCTTTTGCCTCTGCCACCCAACACTGTGCTAACTCGTTTGCTTTGACTTTGAGAGGGTCGCCAGGAGAGAACCAGATACTAGCGATCTGGATCTCTCGAGAGAGCACCCCGTCAATTAACGTAATTTGGCCGCACAGCCTTAAGGACTTCGCTAGGCTACGAGCCGCTTGCTCAGCCATTGTTTCCTAGCCTACTACATCCCAGCTAGACTTTATTCGCCTAGCAGACACCAGATTTAGATTATAAACTCTTTCTGTTATGTATGCATTATTATTCACGGCATTTATTAGTCTAGGTTGTTGTTGAGTTGCACAACCCTAGTAGGCTGTTTCGTTGATGAGGAAGTACTTCTTTTGCTGTTTGAGTTCCTACTATTGCGCAGTTATTATTCCCGTGCCAGTTAACCCTATATGTCCTTACAATTGTCATATCCTGTTCCTGCTTTATACTACAGTTCAAAATCCGATACGATCATCTTAACCTAGCATCAGACTTTCTTCAGAGGATTCCTGCACGATGCTTTGGGACTTTCGTTCACTTTCTTTAATATAGGAATGACAGTTCATTATTGTTTAGAGTAACTTTAAATATACTTTCTTCTAGTTTGCATTAAATCATTGGAGTGATTTAATTAAGATCTCTATCTTTTCCTAGTATACCTTATTACCGTAATTGTATGTTGTTGTGATCAGGCTGTATCAGAGATCATCAGCCTGTAGTAGTAGTGCACTTATACTGAGTTATAGGATACCCCGTTATCGCAGATTTAACTCTGGAGGGTATAGGTGTTTTTGTGCGCCGGCATTATAAGTTCAGGGGTTGGATCTAGTGTTACCGTTGTGGCTGTGTGCTTTCCTAGTCCAATGATTAAGAGCCCTTGTTTTATACGAGCCCCGGTCGTAACACACCACGCTGCCTACCCCGCTCTCTCTCTCCTTAACTTCACACCACGCATCCCATATTCCAGCAATGATACAAAATACTTCTAAGTGTCACAGACAAGAACAAAGATCACCACTGATCTGTCCGCGACAACACGCACTCCATGAAAGAAATAACATCGTTCTACGATTATTGTAGCCCATATCACTGCCCTGGCGAGCGCTAGCGAGTCACGAGCGCATTCTGGCAAGCTGGCCAGCGTAACACCCCACCTAAGATGTGGGACGTTTCAGCCACAGGCGAACCCCACATCTGACCAGACAGAATGCCATCAACCCCGCATCACCTAGCCACTCTCCCAAGTTGTGAAAACAAGGCACGATCACAAACATAAAACACTGCATTATAAACAAATCTGCACAACACTTCCCCAAAATAATAGCATCATAATAATTATATCACGCTCAACGAGCAAGCTTCACCAAGCCTAGCCTACTAAGACAACAACTCAGAGTGTCTTAGATGCTTGCTGTGATATACTGCACTTATATACTATCAAAAAGAACGTTTTTTTTTATGTGAGGTTTTTATATATTTTAATAGTGTTTTTGGCGGCTTGCACTACAGTGGCAAGCCTAATTTTTCTCCACTCTCAAACATACACTGACTGAACGGCGAGGGCTCTCCTGGAAACATACCCTCCCGTGACAAACAATCAGCCAAAACATTATCAGTGCCCTTAACATGCCACACATCCAACTTGTGTTCCGGCAGCAAAACAATCCCTGGCACTGATAAACTGCCCAGTTCATCACAAGACTGGCACTTCTCTTCGCTCTTTCCGGCAACGGGGCCTGCCAATAACCTTTCACTAGTTCTACCTTCGTGATGAGCGAGGCAGCCCCGAAGCGGTCTATGGTGTCGTCAACTCTGGGTAATGGATAGGCGTCTGTCAGGGATAATGCTTCCACACTCTTTCAATCAACATACACACGGATCTTGCCACGTAACTCAGGTTGCAAAGTTACTGGCAACGACCACTCACGATATCCTTTATCCCTCAGACCCTTTTTCCACATGTCGTCTAGCTCTGCTTTCACAACAGGCTGTCGAGCAGGATTTATACGGTAGGGAATTAACTCGAGCCTTGCACTGTCTCCAGCCTCCATGTCGGATCTACCCCGTACATCAAGCCTGGAGAAGCAACAAACATGCGGACGTACTGCCACAGCCTAGTAAACAACTCATCTTGTCGCTCAGGAACAAGAGGTTGCAACTTATCTCGCAGAACAATATGCCTAGTGCCCTCCCACAACCCAGCCGAGACCGCAGCTTCTAAACTATAGTCTCCCTCCTTCTCCACCTTCGTCCCTAGAACAGCCAGGTCATGAGAGGGACCATCAGTACCACCTGTGCAGTCACTCCCATAGTTCATAATTGCTAAGGCTTCCCCGCCGATACCGTACATGCGCACCCCCGCATTCCTTACGACTACATCTGCCTGCGCAGCATCAGCGCCTTCATCGACATGGCCAGATACAGTCGGTCTATGGTAGGGCTGGTGCATCTTACTAGTGCAGCATTGGAAGGATATGAGACGACCGGGCGCATCCACTCCACAGCCAACCTCGCCAATCTGCTCAATGTCCCTAGTCTGACCACCACCCTTGGCAGCCATGGGTCGACCCTGACCTGACAACCATGCCAAAGCCTCGTCGCCCACCTTGAACCACTGAAACCACGAGGCCAACAGTTTACTGACACTCAAGTTACCTGCCGGCTGAACCTCGTGCACCGCATGAGTTGTGAGGCCTGGGTGCTCGGCACAAACAGTGGGGTATGGACCGATCAGGGGCTGGAGCGCTGCACACTGCTGCTCAGGCAGGTGCTCTAGCGCTTCCACAGCCACCTGACTCGTATCCCCCGCCCACTGTTCCACCGAGACATAACAATCTCGACTCTCCTCCACCTGTGCCCCACTACCCCCCTCTCCTTCTCCACCTTGGCCGCTGCAGACCAACGCAGGGACAGTAGGCTGCTCTGGTGGTTGCCTCACAAACTCCTCTAACAGGTTCACATGAGATGCCTCCCCGTCCTCGAGTTTAGTAGCCCCGTTCCCTCAACTCTCCTCCACCTGGGAACTACTCTGTCGCGGAGTGCCATCACGCCCAACCATGTCACTAGGGGGGACAGGTTCTGGGGCCACTCCGGAGCTCACCTCTGGGTCAAGTACCGAGTCGCCAAGGAGTGTCGCTGGATCCAAACTCTCAACCCGATCAGCCTTGACTTTCTCCTTCCGACCCTTCCTCCGCTGGTCTAGAACTTGGGACACCTGTGACACCTGAGCGGACTGAGATCTCTCGAGCCCCTCTTGCTCCTCCCTACTCGTGTCGGCCGCCCTCTTGGCAACGACTAAGGGTGGAACCTCGGAAGTGGGCACCGCAAAGTTATTACCGAGAAGGAGGTCGACCCCTTCAACTGGCAAATTCTCCACCAAACCCACATCCAACTCCTGTGTCACACCGTCCACCTCAAGCTCCATTCTGACCAGCGGGTAAGACCGCGTAGCATTGATGCCTTGAACCACCACAACCCGAGCCACGTTAACAGGCTTGCCAGTGAAATTCTTAACAAGTGTCTGGGAAGCGCCCGTATCACGCAACAACTCAAGCCTATGCTTCACACCAGCCCACCTCACAATGCTGTGCCCCCTATGACCACAAAAAGTATCTCAGACGGGGGACGAGCCCTCCTTCTGCTTCTGCACCGACTGTGACTTCGCAACCGACGTATTACCCCGGGCAAACGCGGAAGGCCTCAAAGACGCACCGATGTTGCTCACTAGTGACACCACTGCTGTAGGCGGTGTGCTCGGACATGAGCGCGCAATATGCCCCTTCTCATGACACTTGAAACATTCCACCTCACTCTTGGACTTCCTCTGAGGTGAGGAAGGGCCCTGGCCTTTCTTAAACGGGAAGGGGGTGGAGTGGTACGCCCCTTGTTACCTGCCTCAGCTCTCTGTGCAAACCCGCACCCGCGAATCAATGACAACCTAAGGTCAGCCAGCTCAGCCGCCTTCTGCAGAGTTTTCGGTTGCTTTTCTTTAAGGTTAAGAGTCAAGTCACTGCCAGTACATTTAAAAAATTGTTCCAGCAACACTAGTAGTTTTACTGAATCAAAAGTAGTTGTCTTCTCCGACCTTAACCAATTTTCAAATGCATCTGACAGCTCTCTAGCGTGTTCCTGGAAAGTACTCTCCTTTCTTTTTGGAACTGCCCTAAACTTCAGCCTATAGGTCTCTGGCTGTAGCTCAAATGCCCTCAGGACAGCCTCTTTCAACAACTCGTAATTCACACAGGAATCTAGGGGCAAAGCATCGTACGCCTTGAGTGCTTTCCCCGTCAATCGTGAAGAAACAAGGGCTGCCCACTTCTCCTCGGGCCATTGGTGCTCCTGGCACTTTTTCTCGAACCCGAGAAAAAATTCTGTAACTCCTAACTCGTCAAACACTGGAACCAACTTAAGTAGATGCGACAGGGACTGGTTATGGGCTCGACCCCCCTGGGCGACCCGGTTCCTCGTCACCTCTACACGAGTTTTCTCTAGGTCAATATCGGCACAATACCTCTCAGACTCAAAATTGCGCTCAGACTCTCGCTCCCTGAGCTCAGCCTCTCGCTTCCGCTGCTCGAACTCAAGTTCAGCCTGGCACTCCTGCTGCTTAAGTTTGGCAAGCTCAAGCTGAAACAACATTTCGGCAGACAAACCCTGAGGAGGGGGTGCAACTATTGGGGACCCACCCCGTGAATCACCTAGAGGCATACCCAACCGCCAGCGGGCATCGGCCTGCGGGAACGTACCCGGCTCCGGAGCCCGAGGGGGCGCCATGGTAGGAGTCGAGTGGAATGGGGGCTGGGCCGAAGGTGCCCCAGCTCCCGCTCCACCCGAAACCCCATGCACCCCACCCAGCACACAGGCAGCCAGCTCACTTCTCGACATACCGCTAGTACCGGAAAACCCTAAGACCGTGGCCACACATTGCAGTCCGTACCGGTCTAGCCCCGACACCCGGTCCGCCGACATAGGCTTCCCCAAAAAAATCCGAGCATCCTCCTCACTGTTCACCACCCGAACGCCGCTTAACAACTCCACCTCCTCGCCTGCCTCTCGCACTGTGCCCTCACTATGCTCAGACCCGTCCAGTGACATGATGGAGTCAACAAAAAAATTCTCAAGTCCAGACAAAAAAATAGCCAAACTCTTGCGTAGCTTTATTCACCAAAAAATATTTGAAGATGTTCTTGAGTGCAATACTAGGTCACCAATAACTCCAACAAGTTCATGTATCCTCAAAACAATGTCTACTGCCAACAATGCGAGAAATAAATTCAACCCCCAAATGGCAATAAGATTTCTTTAAAAAAAAAATGCAATATTCAGTTCACTATATTCTGGTCTAAGGTCGCCATTTGTTACGACCGGCACTACGAAATAAACAAGGGCACTCAATATTGGACTAGAGAATAGGCTATATCTGCAACAACGGTACGCTAATTCCAAACCCTCGAACTATTACGCCGGTGAACAAAAACACTTAAAACCCTCCAGAGTTAATCTACTGGATAACGGGGTATCAATTAACTGGGTTTTAGTGCACTTCTACAAAGGTTTACCGATGACGGCAAAGCCTACTCACAACAGGAGTACTTTACGTTAATAAAATGCTCTTAAGTAATAATGCTTGAATAAACTATAACAAGATTTAATAAAGGAGTATATGCTTACGTTAACTTTAGTGTGAGTCTGTACTCAACACTAAACTCTACAATGCTCTATGAAAACACTGGAAGTCTAGTCCTACAGCAATCAGATAAAGATTCTTCTGAAAACGTCTGATGCTCTAAGATGCTCGTTAATATAGAACAGAAATAATGCAGGGGCAGGACACCAAAGCGTGTATCTCAAATACACCAATAAGTAGGATACATATATATAAAACAAGGGAGTGCTAGGCGGGTGCCCAACCCCGAAAGGGGTTGAAATAGGGGAGCTATCCCCCCGCCAAAGGCGGCTTTCTAGGGCCTTTCCTAGCTGATGCTGAGAGGATTGGGTTCTAGTCATGTGGTGATGGGCTGGTCTATCAGAGTGAGAAATGAGCGATCTCTGCCATAACCATAGCTTAATCTGACTGTTCCTTTTACTTATATATTTTCTAATTCTCAAGTGACGGCGTCTCTTCCGTGGATTGATCTTCCAATCTACCAAGATTGGAAGCCAAAGCGTCACATTTTTCCTTTGCCCCTCAACTTTATCTTCATAATTGCTGAGAGGCACAGGGCCCTGGGTGGGGCTTTGGTTTCCCGGGCGTTTCCGCACCCTCCTCAGCTCCCCGCCATGGAGTGGCTTCGGTCACCCAGGCTTTATTGTGGTAGGCAGGGAGGGTTCTGTGGGGGCGCTCGGTTATGGCCTTGGTCTTACTCGGGGCCTTGGGGCTGTTCGGCCAGGCAGCCTGGGGAACAGCAACAACAACAACAACAAGGGAGTGCAACAACTCTGTGACAGCCCTAATAATCGCCACTGAAAACAGTACTTCCTTAGCCAACGTAACAGCCAAACTGGGTTGTGCACTATGCATCAACCTAGGCTAAAATAAGGCGTGAATAATTCCTAAAGCATACACAATTAAAGTTAATAAACACAATTCTGTCTTTCTCACTAATAAAGTCTAGCAGTGGCATAAAAAGGTACTAAGAAACTAGGCAGAGCGCAAGCATGCTCGTAGCCTACTGTCTCCCCTTGAACAGATTTCCCTTATGTTACGTTAAGTGACTTGGAGGCTCTCTTGGTAAGTCCAGTTCTCAAGTATCTGGTCTTACCCTGGCGCTCCACAAAGGTCAACAAAATGAGGTAGCAAGTATGCAGGTGAGATTAGGCAAGAGCCCTTCACTTGTATACTGCTACACTCGCAAAGGAAAATATGCACAAGGGTTACAGGCTAGCTAGCTTCGTCGATGTTGTACAGGCTCTGACTTGCCACATACATAACTCAGACAACGACCAAAGATACCTTCCACTGTCTAGCATTAAATAATAAGAGAGAACAGCTCAATAATTAGGAGCACCCCAACATATGTGTGTGTAAGTGGGGAGGTGTGGTGGAGTGGTCTTGCCACTGGCCTGGTAATCCAATGTATCCCGATGTATCAATGGGAAGATATTATTGGGATGGAATTTGTGCTGTATCTAGTATCAGTGCATTACCACAAGCCCACCGAAACGTCAATAAAATACCCTCATTGTTCCCTGATTAAATAGCACTGTATGAATATTCCCATATTCAAAATATGCTATAGGGGTGCAATGCCTGGTGAGTTATCTGCTCAACAGGTGGCGTTGTGTGTGTGTAAGTGTGAGAGTCCGAGTGTAGGGGTGAGACAGTGAAGCACGGGAGCGAGGTGGCTTCAGAGATGGGGTCGTTTCGGGCCATGAGTGAGCACCGTGCCTCATGTGAAGGCAAGATGGCAGGTGCTCGTTGTACTCTACGTGCTTCACATGTCTCACTCCCTAGACTGGAACAAGACCTCACGGGCTTCACTGTTCATTGTAAAGCGGTGAATGTTAAGGCTCTCAGCCTATGCCCGAGAGGAAGTAAGTTGGAATATAGAAAAAAAAAAAAAAAAATATGGTACCATTTGACTACGACTCTAATAATCCCTAAAACTAGTGCAAACATATATGGAGAGCTGGTGCTGGTAATACGACTGGCCGACTATGGAAGTCGTATGCAGAACCAGAAGGGATAAGTAATTGAATAAAGAGAGAAGTATGAAACCGAAGAAGTTCAGAGAGAGAGATAGTAGTATAGAGGGTTATATGGGGGACAGAATTGCAAGGGACATGTAGGACCTACCACACCAAGCCTAGCTCTGCAAGAAACACAAGGATAGGAGCCCGCACCACCGTCCCAGCACCGCGGCCACCAATCACAGACGACTACATCATGAAGAGCAAGCGATCTATGACGTCGACAGGGCCGCCGGCCAATCACGGGCGTGGGAAACTCCTCGGAGCGCGGGAGGCAAACGTACATACACACGCACAAACTACCGTGGTAGCTGCCTACCCCGCTCTCTCTCTCCTTTACTTCACACCACGCATTCCATATTCCAGCAATGATACAAAATGCTTCTAAGTGTCACAGACAAGAACAAAGATCACCACTGATCTGTCCGCGACAACACGCACTCCATGAAAGAAAGAACATCTTTCTACGATTATTGTAGCCCATATCACTGCCCTGGCGAACGCTAGCGAGTCACGAGCGCATTCTGGCAAGCTGGCCAGCGTAACACAATCAACACAAACACGGATCTTGCCACTCAACTCAGGTTGCAAAATCACTGGCAACGACCACTCACGATATCCTTTATCCCTCAGACCCTTTTCCAACATGTAGTCCAGCTCTGCTTTCACAACAGGCTGTTGAGCAGGATTTATACGGTAGGGAGCCAAATTGAGCTTTGCACTGTCTCCAGCCTCTATGTCGGGTGCCACCCCAGACATCAGGCCTGGAGAATCAACAAACATGCGGACATACTGCCACAGCCTAGTAAACAACTTCTCTTGGCTCTTAGGAACAAGAGGTTGCAACTTATCTCGAAGAGCAACATGCTCATTGCCCTCCCACAACCCAGCCGGGACAGCAGTTTCTAAACTATAGTCTCCCTCCTTCTCCACCTCTGTCCCTAAAACAGCCGGGTCATGAGAGGGACAATCTGTACCATCTGTGCAGTCACTCCCATAGTTCATAAGTGCTAAGGCTTCCCCGCCGATACCGTACATGCGCACCCCCGCATTCCTTGCGACTACACCTGGCTGCGCAGCATCACCGCCTTGAGCGCCACGGCCAGATACAGTCGGTTTATGGTAGGGCTGTTGCATTTTAATAGGGCAGCATTGGGAGGCTATGCGACGGTCGGGTGTATCTATTCCATAGTTAACCTCACCAATCTGCTTAATGTCCTGATACTGACCACCACCCTTAGCAGCCATGGGTCGACCCTGACCTGACAACCATGCCAAAGCCTTGTCGCCCACCTTGAACAAGCTAGACAACGAGGCTAACGTTTTACTCACACCCAAGTGCCCTGCCAGCGGAACATCATGCACCGCATGAGTTGTGAGGCCTGGGTACTGGGCAAAAACAGTGGGGTATAAACCGAACAGGTGCTGGATCGCTGCACGCTGTTGCTCAGGCAGGTGCTCAAGCGCTTCCACAGCCACCTGACTCGTGTTCCCCGCCCACTGATCCGCCGAGACATGACAATCCCAACTTTCCTCCACCTGTGCCTCACAAACTCCTTCAACAGGTTCACATGACATGCTTCGCCGTCCTTATCTAGTTCAATAGCCCCGTTCCCACAACTCTCAAGACTAGGATCTTCTAGTTGCATCCGTCATATATCAGAGGGTGCCAACCTGTCCAAGGGCTCCTGGAGCAACTTGTGACCACCCCCGATACTGGGTTGCTCAAGCCTAGTCTGTTTCACCTGGGAACATTTCTGTCGCGGAGTGCTATCACGCCCTACCATGTCACTAGGGGGGACAGGTTCTGGGGCCACTCCGGACCTCACAAGTGGTGCAAGTACCGAGTCACCAAGGAGTGTCGCTGGGTCCAAACTCTTAACCCGACCACCAGCCTTGACTTTCTCCTTCCGACCCTTCCTCCGCTGGTCTGAAACCTGGGTACTAGGCTGTGACACCTGAGCGGACTGAGATCTGGTGACAGCACATGCCATCTGCTGCGTCTGGCACCTCTCGAGCCACTCTTGCCCCTCCCTACTCGTGTCGGCCGCCCTCTCGGCAACGACTAAGGGTGGAACCTCGGAAGTAGGCACCGCAAAGTCGTTACCGAGAAGGAGGGCGACCCCCTCAACTGGCAATTTCTCTACAATCCCCACATCCAACTCCCGTGTCACACCATCCACCACAAGCTCCACTCTCACCAGCGGGTAAGACCGCACAGCATTGATGCCTTGAACCACTACAACCCGAGCTGCGTTAATAGGCTTACCAGTGAAGTTCTTAAGTAATGTCTGGGAGGCACCCGTATCACACAACAACTCAAGCCTATGTTCCACAGCAGCCCACCTCACAGTGCCATGTCCCCAATGACCACAAAAAGCATCTCGGATGGGTATCGAGCCCTCCTTATGCTTCTTCGCCGACTGTGACTTCGCAACCGACGATTTACCCCGGGCAAATGCGAAAGACCTCAAAGACACCCCCCGATGTTGCTCACTAGAGACACCACCGCTGTAGACTGTGTGCTTGGACAAGAGCGTGCAATATGCCCCTTATTATGGCACTTAAAACACTCCACCTCACTCATTGACTTCCCCTGGGGTGGGGAAGGGCCGTGGCCTTTCTTTAACGAGAAGGATTTAGACTTGGGTTCAAAATTGGCAACAGTGCTCTTGGTAGGATAATTTGTTGTATCATTAGTTTGGGGGGGTGGGGTGGTACGCCCCTTGTTACCTACCTCAGCTCTCTGGGCAGACCCGCACCCACGAATTAACGACAACCTGAGGTCAGTCAACTCAGCCGCCTCCTGCAGAGTTTTAGGTTGCTTTTCTTTCAGGTTAAGAGTCAAGTCACTGCCAGTGCATTTAAAGAATTGTTCTAACAACACTAATTGCTTCACCGCATCAAAAGTAGTTGCTTTCTCCGACCTCAACCAATTCTCAAACGCATCTGATAGTTCTCTAGCGTGTTCCTGGAAAGTACTCTCCTTTCTCTTAGGAACAGCCCTAAACTTCAGCCTATAGGTCTCTGGCTGCAACTTATACGCCCTCAGGACAGCCTCTTTCAACGCCTCATAATTCACACAAGAATCTAGGGGCAAAGCATCGTACGCCTTGAGTGCTTTCTCCATCAATCGTGAAGAAACAAGGGCTGCCCACTTCTCCTTGGGCCATTGGTGCTCCCGGCACTTTTTCTCAAAACGGAGAAAGAATTCTGTAACTCCTGACTCATCAAACACTGGAACCAACTTTAGTAGATGCGACAGGGACTGGTCATGGGGTCGACACCCCTGGACGAAACGGTTCCCCGTCACCTCTATACAAGTTTTCTCTAGGTCAATATCGGCACAATACCTTGCAGCCTCATACTTGAGCTCAGCTTCATGCTTTGGCTGCTCGAGCTCGGCCTGTCGCTCCCGCTCCCGCTGCTTAAGTTTGGTGAGCTCGAGCTAAAACAACATCTCGGAAGACAAACCCTGAGGAGGGGGTGCTACTACCGGGGACCCACCCAGTGAGTCACCTAGAGGCTTACCCAACCGCCAGCGGACATCGGCCTGCGGGAACGTACTCGGCTCCGGAACCCGAGAGGCTGCCATGATAGGAGTTGAGTGGAATGGGGCTGGGACGAAGGTGCCCCAGCTTCCGATCCACCCAAAGCCTCACACACCCCACCCAGCACACAGGCAACCAGCTCACTTCTTGACAAACCGCTAGTGCAAGAAAACCCTAAGACCGTGGCTATATACTGCAGTCCGTACCGGTCCAGCCCCGACACCCGGTCCGCCGACACAGGCTCCTCCAAAAACCTCCGAGCATCCTCCTCACCATTCACTACCCGAACGCCGTCAGACAACTGCACCTTCTCCACCTTCTCGCCTGTCTCTCGCACTGTGCCCTCACTATCCTCAAACCCGTCCAGTGACGACATGATGGAGTCAACAAAAAAAATCCCAAGTCAAGACAAAAGTAGCCAAACTCTCGTGTAGCTTTATTCACAAAAAATATTCGAACATGTTTTTAAGTGCAGTACTAGGTCACCAATAAACTCCAACAAGTTCCATATATCCTCAAAAACAATGTCCACTGCCAACACTGCGAGAAATAAAATTGAACCCAAAAATGGCGAATAAGATTTCTCCCCCAAAAAATCCTAAAAACTCAGTTCACTATATCCTGGACTAAGGTCGCCATTTGTTACGACCGGCACAATGAAATAAACAAGGGCACTTAATATTGGACTACAAGATAGGCTAGATCTGCAACAACGGTACGCTAATTCCAAACCCTCGAACTATTAAGCCGGTGAACAAAACACTTAAACCCTCCAGAGTTAATCTACTGGATAACGGGGTATCAATTAACTGGGTTAAGTGTACTTCTACAAAGGCTTTCTGGTGACGGCAAAGCCTACTCACAACAAGAGTAATTACGTTAATAATAAGCTCTCAAGTAATAACAATGCTTAAATAAACTATGACAAGATTTAATAAAAGGTTATATGCTTACGTTATCTTTAGTGTGAGTCTGGACTCAACACTAAAACTCTTCAATGCTCTATGAAAACACTTGAAGTCTAGTCCTACAGCAAACAGATATGGAATCTTCTGAAAATGTCTGATGCTCTAAGATGCTCGTCGAATATAGAACAGAAATAATGCAGGAGGCAGGACACCAAAGCGTGTATCTTAAACACACCAAACAGTAGGATATATATATATTTGGAAACAAGAGACTGCAACAACTCTGTGACAGCACTAACAACAGCAACTCAAAAACAGGACTTCCTTAGCCAAAGTAACAGCCATACTGAGTTGTGCACTATGCATCAACCTAGGCTAAAACAATACGTGAATAATTGCTAAAGCATACACAGTTAAGTTAATAAACAAAATGCTGTCTTTCTTACTAATAAAGTCTAGCAGCAGCATAAAGGTACAGGGATCCTAGGCAGAGCTCAAGCATGCTCGCAGCCTACTGTCTCCCCTGAACAGATTTCCCTTATCTTACGTTAAGTGACTAGGAGGCACTCTTGGTAAGTCCAGATCTCAAGTATCTGGTCTTACCCTGGCACTCCTCAAAGGTCAACAAACTGAGTTAGCAAGTATCCAAGCAAGAGTAGGCAAAAGCCCTTCGCTTGTATACTGCTAAGCTCGCAAAGGAAAATATGCACAAGGGTGTACTACAGGCTACCTAGCTCCGTCGAAGTCGTACAGGCTCTGACTTGCCATATACATAACACAGACAACTACCAAAGATACCCTCCACTGTCTAGCATTAAATAGTAATAAAGAACAACCAAATAATTAGAAGCACCCAACAATATGAATCCATGTGACTATGATTCTAATAACCTCTAAAGCTAGTGCAAAACATATATGTGAGAACAGGTGCTGGTAATATGACTGGACGACTATGGAAGTCTTATGCGAGAACCAGAAGGGATGGGTAATTGAATAAAGATAAGATGTATTGGAAAGAAGGAGTTCAGAGAGAGGCAAAGCAGTAAAGGGGGTTAGATGTGAGACAGGATGTGGGGGACGTGTAGGACCGAGCACGCAATGCCATGTTCTGAGGAGAGAGGAGGGTAAGAGCCCGACCACTGGGCAAGGAGGGCGGCGACCAACCACAGGCCACTACACTACAGGACAAGCAGACGTCATAGACCACGCTAGGCACGCCGACCAATAGCGAGCGGGTGGGCCCACCGAGCGAGGAATGCACACTTACATACGCACACACACTGCCTCTTCGCTCTCGAACTCTCTCTCTCACGCGCTGCATGTTATAATCACTACTATGGATATAAAATACTTCTAAGTGTCACAGACAAGAATAAAGGCAAACACTGATCTGTCTGTGACAACACGAATACTAAGAAAGAAAGAATATCGTTCTACGATTATTATAGCCCATTTCACTGCCGTGGCGCGTGCTAGCGAGTCACGAGTACATTCTGGCAAGCTGGCCAGCGTAACACATGTGAAAACCTCCTGATCGGTCATAACTTCATCACATATATAATATTCATTGGTTGGATATTTCGTTGTTCATATAACAAATTGGTCTGCTTTTAAGGTTATCACAATATATAAAAAATCAAATTGTAGTGACATGACAAAATCAGCATTATATGGTAAGCCAACTTTACAGAAACAATATATTGTACATACTTAGCAAACGAAGGAACACACACACGCACTCACAACAAAAAACTAGCCAACTCAGGCACACTAATGCTCGCACACTTGCATAAGCAAAAAACAATGACTAAGACATAATTTATACAACACATATACAAAATCAAATAATAGAGCACACACATACACACTACAGTACTGCACACATCCTAGAACATAATGAAGACAAATGGACCAGTGACGGTCATGATTTTTCACACTCGCCATCAAAAAGGCATCACCATTTATCATATTACTCCATAAATAAACGAGTTGGAATGGAATGATATGATAGTTCAGTAGTTGTTCACAATTATTATTATTATTACAATGATTAGGGGTTTAAGCCTACGGCGGGGAACCCTTATTGAAATTGTTGAGATCATTATACTATTTTGTATTTATATATTTATATATATGTTTTAGTATTCCAAATTATTCATGTGCACTCGTTGTTACGCAATAACTCAGCTTGAAACCGCTTGTCGGATCACGACCAAACTTTGACACAGGGTGTTTGTTTATATTGGGCCAGACACGTCCGTGTCGGCCGCATTTGTGCAATTGATTAGATGTAAATACTGTCTCTCCCACTTATAGTAGATTATTGTGCTATGGTGCATGGACTCCTCTACCAACGCCCCACAAATACTATACAAAAATTATTTTCTCTACACATCGTTATTGGCAGTCATCTTGGAAAAACCTCAATTACATTTAAATATCCATATCTTAAGAAATACATGAATTATCAAAACCATTTTTACATAGTTTTGTGTGATGTGTGATTCCGAATGTGTAGGTACCAAATGCATACAAATTGGTGGCATATTTTAGCTGCAGCATTGAAGAAAACTGCAACATAATAATTAATTTAAAATATTATATTTTAAAATTCCACAATCTGTCCTGTCTTTCGGAGTGTATCGCCTGATTCCCTTAGTATTGTTTTATAAAGATAGCAAACATTATTAAGATTCATTCGTTTTTGTAGCCGCCACCCTTATTCTGAAAACCAGTACAGCAGAACTATAAGAGCTATAAACAGGTTGGCACTAAATGTGTGCCAATCTGTTTATAGTTTTTATTATTTCATTGTTGTCTATTGTATATATATTCTTATAGTTTTGTATACGTGTTAGTGTCATTGTACTCCATTTTTTTTTTTTTTTTTAGTGTACTGTTTTGTTTGCTTTGATAATTGTCAAAACATAATTCAAAGTTCATTACTGATTTGTTACGGGTTGGCAGAGATAAGTTGACTTCCACCCTTTCTTCTCTATAACAAGGGACTGGAGTTCTCGAAATGGGGCTCCAGTCCTGTCGATCTTCTTGACTTACAGTGTGCTGGCTTAACCCTTTGAATACCAGCGACGTGTTATATTTTATTCTAGCTATATTTAGACGATATTATGCAGCTTAGAGGGGTCTGATGTAGTTAAAAGGGTTGGCTGAGATAGTTTGAAGCCATGTTATTTCTAGAGGTCCTTCCTAAGCTGAATAAAATTGTCTAATAGTTCCCAGAAAAGTATGAAAAGGACGTCCCTGGTACTGAACGGGTTAATAATCCAGAAGGGTTGATAGCCTCTTGTTATGCCGGGTTGTAATCCAACTGGCTTCAGTATTATCTAATTTCAATCCAGGTTTTGGATATCTAGATTTGAAATATGACTCAACAGGGACACCTCGAGCGCCGGGAAAATGACAGTTATATACTCAATCAGGCAACCAAAACACAATAAATACACAGGGTAAATTACACTCTTCTTTATTCAATTAATGTGGATTATATAGGTGTTCAATACTGCCCTATTATATAGAATAGGTAGTATGATACTGGCAGTAAATGAGAGGTTATCAAATTTACAATTTACTATCAAGATAGAATAATATGCACGTGATTATTTATATAAATAACTGGGAAATATACAGAATAATGCAGAGATATACATAGACTTAAGTTCATAAATGATAATATATATGAGAGTCGAGTGTCTAGCAATAGCGAACTTAAGCGAAGCAATTTGGTATGTACACGAACGGCTGAGAGATATTATTCAGCCGCGCGGGTAAGGTTGGGGGGGTTTGAGACAACAAAATCCTTTGCATCAACCTAGGCTAAAACAATACGTGAATAATTGCTAAAGCATACGCAGTTAAAGTTATTACAAAATGCTGTATTTCTTACTAATAAATTCTAGCAGCAGCATAAAGGTACAGGGAGCCTAGGCAGAGCTCAAGCATGCTCGCAGCCTACTGTCTCCCCTGAACAGATTTCCCTTATCTTACGTTAAGTGACTATGAGGCTCTCTTGGTAAGTCCAGATCTCAAGTATCTGGTCTTACCCTGGCGCTCCTCAAAGGTCAACAAAATGAGTTAGCAAGTATCCAAGCAAGAGTAGGCAAAGCCCTTCGCTTGTATACTGCTAAGCTCGCAAAGGAAAATATGCACAAGGGTGTACTACAGGCTACCTAGCTCCGTCGAAGTCATACAGGCTCTGACTTGCCACATACATAACACAGACAACGACCAAACGTACCCTCCACTGTCTAGCATTAAATAGTAATAAAGAAGATCCAAATAATTAGAAGCACCCAACAATATGAATCCATGTGACTATGATTCTAATAACCTCTAAAGCTAGTGCAAAACATATATGTGAAAATAGGCGCTGGTAATACGACTGGCCGACTATGGAAGTCGTATGCGAGAACCAGAAGGGATGGGTAATTGAATAAAGATAAAAAGTATTGGAAAGAAGGAGTTCAGAGAGAGGCAAAGCAGTAAAGGGGGTTAGATGTGAGACAGGATGCGAGGGACGTGTAGGACCAAGCGCTCAATGCCATGTTCTGAGGAGAGAGGAGGGTAGGAGCCCGACCACTGGGCACGGAGGGCGGCGACCAACCACAGGCCACTACGTCACAGGAAAAAGCAGACGTCATATACCACGCTAGGCACGCCGACCAATAGCGAGCGGGTGGGCCCACCGAGCGAGGAATGCACACGTACATACGCACACACACTGCCTCTTCGCTCTCCAACTCTCTCTCTCATGCGCTGCATGTTATAATCACTACTATGGATATAAAATACTTCTAAGTGTCACAGACAAGAATAAAGGCAAACACTGATCTGTCTGTGGCAACACGAATACTAAGAAAGAAAGAATATCGTTCTACGATTATTATAGCCCATTTCACTGCCGTGGCGAGTGCTAGCGAGTCACGAGTACATTCTGGCAAGCTGGCCAGCGTAACACCCCGCCCAAGATGTGGGACGTTTTAACCTTAGGTAAACGCCACATCTGACCAGACAGAATGCCCACAAACCCCGCATCACCCAGCTACTCCCCAAGTTGTGAAAAACAGGACACAATCACAAACGTAAAAACACTTCATTATATAAAAAAACTCTACACAACACTTCCCCAAAATAATAGTATCACTTAACAATGTTACACTCAACGAGCAAGCTTCACCAAGCCTAGCCTACTAAGAACAAAAACTCAGAATGTCTTAGATTCTTGCTGTAACATACTGCACTTATATACTATCAAAAGAAAGAGTTTTGATGTGAGGTTTTTGTATTATTTTAATAGTGTTTTTGGCGGCTTTGCACTACAGGGGCAAGCCTAAATTTTCTCCAAACGCAAACCAACCCTGACTGAACGGCGAGGGTTCTCCTTAAAACATACCCTCCCGTGACAAACAATCAGCCAGAACATTATCAGCGCCCTTAACATAGCACACATCCAACTTGTGTTCCGGCAGCAAAACAACACCTGACACTGATAAACTGCCCAGTCCATCACAAGACTGGCACTTTTCTTCGCTCTCGCCGGCACAGGACCTGCCAATCACCTTTCACAATTTCCACCTTAGTGATAAACGAGGCAGCCCCGATGCGGCCTATGGGGTCGTCAACTCTGGGTAATGTATAGGTGTCTGTTAGGGATGATGCACCAACACTTGCAATCAACACAAACACGGATCTTGCCACTCAACTCAGGTTGCAAAGTCACTGGCAACGACCACTCACGATATCCCTTATCCCTCAGACCCTTTTTCAACATGTAGTCCAGCTCTGCTTGCACGACAGGCTGTCGAGCAGGATTTATACGGTAGGGAGCCAATTTGAGCTTTGCACTGTCTCCAGCCTCTATGTCGGGTGCCCCCCCGGACATCAGGCCTGGAGAATCAACAAACATGCGGACGTACTGCCACAGCCTAGTAAACAACTTCTCTTGGCGCTTAGGAACAAGAGGTTGCAACTTATCTCAAAGAACAACATGCTCATTGTCCTCCCACAACCCAGCCGGGACCGCAGTCACTAAACTATAGTCTCCCTCCTTCTCCACCTCTGTCCCTAAAACAGCCAGGGCATGAGAGGGACAATCTGTACCACCTGTGCAGTCACTCCCATAGTTCATAAGCGCTAAGGCTTCCCCGCCGATACCGTACATGCGCACCCCCGCATTCCTTGCAGCTACACCTGCCTGCACAGCATCACCACCTTCAGCGCCACGGCCAGATACAGTCGGTCTATGGTAGGGCTGTTGCATTTTAATAGGACAGCAGTGGGAGGCTATGCGACGGTCAGGCGTATCTATTCCATAGTTAACCTCACCAATCTGCTTAATGTCCTGATACTGACCACCACCCTTAGCAGCCATGGGTCGACCCTGAACTGACAACCATGCCAAAGCCTTGTCGCCCACAACAAGGATAACGTTTTACTCACATCCAAGTGACCTGCCAGCGGAACATCATGCACCGCATGAGTTGTGAGGCCTGGTTGCTCGGCAAAAATAGTGGGGTATAAACCTGACAGGTGCTGGATCGTTGCACGCTGTTGCTCAGGCAGGTGCTCAAGCCTTCCACAGCCACCTGACTCGTGTTTCCCGCCCACTGATCCGCCGAGACATGACAATCCCAACTTTCCTCCACCTGTGCCAAACTGCCCCCCTCTCCTTCTCCACCTTGGCCGCTGCAGACCAACACAGGGACAGTAGGCTATTTAGGTGGGCGCTTCACAAACTCCTTCAACAGGTTCACATGACATGATTCCCCGTCCTCATCTACTTCAATAGTCCAATTCCCACAACTCTCAAGACTAGGATCTTCTAGTTGCATCCGTCGTATATCAGAGGGTGCCAACCTGTCCACGGGCTCCTGGAGCAACTTGTGGCCACCCCCGATACTGGGTTGCTCAAGCCTAGTCTCTTTCATCTGGGAACATTTCAGGCGCGGAGTGCTATCACACCCTACCATGTCACTAGGGGGGACAGGTTCTGGGGCCACTCCGGACCTCAAAAGTGGTGCAAGTACCGAGTCACCAAGGAGTGTCGCTGGGTCCAAACTCTTAACCCGACCACCAGCCTTGACTTTCTCCTTCCGACCCTTCCTCCGCTGGTCTGAAACCTGGGTACTAGGCTGTGACACCTGAGCGGACTGAGATCTGGTGTCAGCACACGCCATCTGCTGCGTCTGGCACCTCTCGAGCCCCTCTTGCCCCTCCCTACTCGTGTCGGCCGCCCTCTTGGAAACGACTAAGGGTGGAACCTCGGAAGTAGGCACCGCAAAGTCGTTACCGAGAAGGAGGTCGACCCCCTCAACTGGCAATTTCTCTACAATCCCCACATCCAACTCCCATGTCACACCATCCACCACAAGCTCCACTCTCACCAGCGGGTAAGACCGCACAGCATTGATGCCTTGAACCACTACAACCCGAGCTGCGTTAATAGGCTCACCAGTGAAGTTCTTAAGTAACGTCTGGGAGGCACCCGTATCACGCAACAACTCAAGCCTATGTTCCACACCAGCCCACCTCACAGTGCCATGTCCCCTATGACCACAAAAAGCATCTCGGACGGGTATCGAGCCCTCCTTATGCTTCTTCACCGACTGTGACTTCGCAACCGACGGTTTACCCCGGGCAAACGCGGAAGACCTCAAAGACACCCCGATGTTGCTCACTAGAGACACCACCGCTGTAGAGTGTGTGCTCGGACAAGAGCGCGCAATATGCCCCTTATTATGGCACTTAAAACACTCCACCTCACTCATTGACTTCCCCTGGGGTGGGGAAAGGCCCTGGCCTTTCTTTAATGAGAAAGATTTCGACTTGGGTTCAAAATTGGCAACAGTGCTCTTAGTAGGATAATTTGTTGTATCATTAGTTTGGGGGGGTGGGGTGGTACGCCCCTTGTTACCTACCTCAGCTCTCTGGCCAGACCCGCACCCACGAATTAACGACAACCTGAGGTCAGCCAACTCAGCTGCCTCATGCAGAGTTTTAGGTTGCTTTTCTTTCAGGTTAAGAGTCAAGTCACTGCCAGTGCATTTAAAGAATTGTTCTAACAACACTAATTGCTTCACTGCATCTGATAGTTCTCTAGCGTGTTCCTGGAAAGTACTCTCCTTTCTCTTAGGAACAGCCCTAAACTTCAGCCTCTAGGTCTCTGGCTGCAACTCATACACCCTCAGGACAGCCTCTTTCAACACCTCATAATTCACACAGGAATCTAGGGGCAAAGCATCATACGCCTTGAGTGCTTTCACCGTCAATCGTGAAGAAACAAGGGCTGCCCACTTCTCCTCGGGCCATTGGTGCTCCCGGCACTTTTCCTCAAAACGGAGAAAGAATTCTGTAACTCCTGACTCATCAAACACTGGAACCAACTTTAGTAGATGCGACAGGGACTGGTCATGGGGTCGACCCCCCTGGACGACACGGTTCCCCGTCACCTCTATACGATGTGACGCCTGCAGCTCAGCAGAATGCCATGTGGGCTCAGCCGCTCGCTTGGCCACTCGCTAGCACTCGCCGGGGCAAGGCATTTGGCTACAGTCTGTCTACAATATTGTTCTTTCTTTCATAGTGTTCGTGTTGTTACAGACAGTCCCGTGGAGGTCTTTGTTTTTGTCTGTGACAACGGGAAGCGTTTTATATCATGAGTTGAACCAAGGATGCATTGTATATAGTTAAGGAGAGAATAATATAGACAGTGGGATGGTAGTGTGTGCGTGCATATACATGAGCTGCCTCCCCCCTCGCTTTGTAGGCTCGCGCGCGTGCCGTCTCGCGCCTCTTGATTGGCTGGTGGTTCCTGGCGCCTTCTGCAGGCCTGCTGCCTGGTGACGTAGCGGCCTGTGATTGGCTGACCACCATGCCTTTGTGTGTGATCCTGGATGGGTCCCGAGGAGTTCCTTCCTCAGAGCTTTCCTGACTAGCATACCCTTCACATGTCCCTTGCCCCCCTGTCTCCTGACTTCTACCTATAGAGCACTTTCTCTCTCTCTCAACTTCTTACCTCTCATTCTTCTACTCTATTTAATATCATAACTTCCCTTTGGTTCTGCACGATTTCATATATCGGGCATCGTATTATATGCTGAAGCTCTCAGATAACACATGTTTAGTTAGGCATTTTGGAAGGGTTACCATTTATGTCTGTAGAGGTTTGACACACTCACGGTGTCTCCCTTTCTGTATCGTGGTGGTCTGCTGGGGGATTTAATGCTGGACTGGGATAAGGCTACTGGTGTTGTGATTTCCAATGTGTACTAGGTTTTGTTGAACCTGTACAATCGCAACGGAGACGTGGGAAGCCTAGGTGGTCTTTCTGACTGTGTACCTTGTGAGTTTAGCACTGTGTTGCGAGTGAGGGCTTTTGCCTCTGCCACCCAACACTGTGCTAACTCGTTTGCTTTGACTTTGAGAGGGTCGCCAGGAGAGAACCAGATACTAGCGATCTGGATCTCTCAAGAGAGCACCCCGTCAATTAACGTAATTTGGCCGCACAGCCTTAAGGACTTCGCTAGGCTACGAGCCGCTTGCTCAGCCATTGTTTCCTAGCCTACTACATCCCGGCTAGACTTTATTCGCCTAGCAGACACCAGATTTAGATTATAAACTCTTTCTGTTATGTATGCATTATTATTCACGGCATTTATTTGTCTAGGTTGTTGTTGAGTTGCACAACCCTAGTAGGCTGTTTCGTTGATGAGGAAGTACTTCTTTTGCTGTTTGAGTTCCTACTATTGCGCAGTTATTATTCCCGTGCCAGTTAACCCTATATGTCCTTACAATTGTCATATCCTGTTCCTGCTTTATACTACAGTTCAAAATCCGATACGATCATCTTAACCTAGCATCAGACTTTCTTCAGAAGATTCCTGCTCGATGCTTTGGGACTTTCGTTCACTTTCTTTAGTATAGGAGTGACAGTTCATTATTGTTTAGAGTAACTTTAATTATACTTTCTTCTAGTTTGCATTAAATCATTGGAGTGATTTAATTAAGATCTGTATCTTTTCCTAGTATACCTTATTACCGTAATTGTATGTTGTTGTGATCAGGCTGTATCAGAGATCATCAGCCTGTAGTAGTAGTGCACTTATACTGAGTTATAGGATACCCCGTTATCGCAGATTTAACTCTGGAGGGTATAGGTGTTTTTGTGCGCCGGCATTATAAGTTCAGGGGTTAGATCTAGTGTTACCGTTGTGGCTGTGTGCTTTCCTAGTCCAATGATTAAGAGCCCTTGTTTTATACGAGCCCCGGTAGTAACAACGAGTTTTCTCTAGGTCAACATCGGCAAAATTCCTTGCAGCCTCATACTTATACTTGAGCTCAGCCTCATGCTTTCGCTGCTCGAGTTTGGCGAGCTCGAGCTAAAACAACATCTCGGAAGACAAACCCTGAAGAGGGGGTACTACTACCGGGGACCCACCCAGTGAGTCACCTAGAGGCTTACCCAGCGGACATCGGCCTGCGGGAACGTATTCGGCTCCGGAACCCGAGGGGGCGCCATGATAGGAGTTGAGTGGAATGGGGGCTGGGACGAAGGTGCCCCAGCTCCCGCTCCACCCGAAGCCTCACGCACCCCACACAGGCAACCAGCTCACTTCTTGACAAACCGCTAATGCAAGAAAACCCTAAGACCATGGCTATACACTGCAGTCCGTACCGGTCCAGCCCCGACACCCGGTCCGCCGACACAGGCTCCTCCAAAAACCTCCGAGCATCCTCCTCACCGTTCACCACCCGAACGCCGTCAGACAACTCCACCTTCTCCACCTTCTCGCCTATCTCTCGCACTGTGCCCTCACTATCCTCATACCCGTCCAGTGACGACATGATGAAGTCAAGACAAAAGTAGCCAAACTCTCGCGTAGCTTTATTCACAAACAATATTCGAAAATGTTTTTAAAGGTCACCAATAAACTCCAACAAGTAACATATATCCTCAAAAACAATGTCCACTGCCAACACTGCGAGAAATAAATCGAACCCAAAAATGGCGAATAAGATTTCTCCCAAAAAAATCCTGCAAAACTCAGTTCACTATATGCTGGACTAAGGTCGCCATTTGTTACGACCGGCACAACGAAATAAACAAGGGCACTTAATATTGGACTACAAGATAGGCTAGATCTGCAACAACGGTACGCTAATTCCAAACCCTCGAACTATTAAGCCGGTGAACAAAACACTTAAACCCTCCAGAGTTAATTTACTGGATAACGGGGTATCAATTAACTGGGTTAAGTGTACTTCTACAAAGGCTTTCCGGTGACGGCAAAGCCTACTCACAACAAGAGTAATTACGTTAATAAAAAAGCTCTCAAGTAATAACAATGCTTATATAAACTACGACAAGATTTAATAAAAGATTATATGCTTATGTTATCTTTAGTGTGAGTCTGGACTCAACACAAAAACTCTTCAATGCTCTATGAAAACACTTGAAGTCTAGTCCTACAGCAAACATATATAATAATAATAATAATAATAATAATAATAATAATAATATTTATTCAGTTAGCAATTTACAGAGTTGGTACCACATAGTATGTTACAAAAATGACATGTACCAGCCTTGCATAATTCCAACTAAGGATAGCCCAATAAGGCCGTTAGGCGTATTTCCATTGGGGTCCTTGTGGGATTAGGATAGCTGGGGAAATGGGTAGGATAAAGAAATAGATACTTTAGAGAAAGTATTTCTAGGGGGTTATTTTAAGATACCTTACATTATAGTAAATATCAGTAATCCATAATCAGTAATCATTTCAGTTTGGTTTGTCTATCTCTTATGTCGTATTTAGTAGTCACATAAGCTTGGTGCTTGGTGGTATGGTGGTATGGTGCTGGTGGTATGGAATCTTCTGAAAACGTCTGATGCTCTAAGATGCTCGTCGAATATAGAACAGAAGTAATGCAGGGGCAGGACACCAAAGTGTGTATCTTAAATACACCAAAAGGTAGGATACATATATATGGAAACAAGAGAGTGCAACAACTCTGTGACAGCACTAACAACAGCAACTCAAAAACAGTACTTCCTTAGCCAAAGTAACAGCCATACTGGGTTGTACACTATGCATCAACCTAGGCTAAAACAATACGTGAATAATAGCTAAAGCATACGCAGTTAAAGTATAATAAACAAAATGCTGTCTTTCTTACTAATAAAGTCTAGCAGCAGCATAAAGGTACAGGGAGCCTACGCAGAGCTCAAGCATGCTCGCAGCCTACTGTCTCCCCTGAACAGATTTCCCTTATCTTACGTTAAGTGACTAGGAGGCTCTCTTAGTAAGTCCAGATCTCAAGTATCTGGTCTTACCCTGGCGCTCCTCAAAGGTCAACAAAATGAGTTAGCAAGTATCCAAGCAAGAGTAGGCAAAAGCCCTTCGCTTGTATACTGCTAAGCTCGCAAAGGAAAATATGCACAAGGGTGTACTACAGGCTACCTAGCTCCGTCGAAGTCGTACAGGCTCTGACTTGCCACATACATAACACAGACAACGACCAAAGGTACCCTCCACTGTCTAGCATTAAATAGTAATAAAGAACAACCAAATAATTAGAAGCACCCAACAATATGAATCCATGTGACTATGATTTTAATAACCTCTAAAGCTAGTGCAAAACATATATGTGAGAACAGGCGCTGGTAATACGACTGGCCGACTATGGAAGTCGTATGCGAGAACCAGAAGGGATGGGTAATTGAATAAAGATAAGAAGTATTGGAAAGAAGGAGTTCAGAGAGAGGCAAAGCAGTAAAGGGGGTTAGATGTGAGACAGGATGTGGGGGACGTGTAGGACCAAGCGCTCAATGCCATGTTCTGAGGAGAGAGGAGTACAAAGGAGTACAAAGGAAATCAAGCAACAACAGGTCTAGTGACCCTTCTAGGTTGCTTGTCCTCCAAAACACTGAGGATCAAGTGTCCAAACAGTGGTTTAGAGTGGGTAAGGGAACATTGGAAAGGGAACTACTGCCCTGCCACTAACGTGGCAGGACTAGGAAGTTAGTAGGGGACATATGGGTTAGTAACTGAGGGGAGGATAAAGTTATTCATTTACAAACGCAGTCAGTCGCGGGTTTGATGCGAGATATTTGTCTAGGCGGAATTTAAATGAATCAACGGTGCTGCAGTCTATAACGTCTCGGGGAAGCCCATTCCACAAGTTGACAACTCGATTTAAGAAGAAATTCTTAGATTCGTGCGAGTTAAAAGATTTACCAATAATTTTGCAACCGTTTCCCCGCGTGTAATTAGATTGGTCGATAGTGAAGTACTTACTACAGTTCATATTGTCGATGCCTTTGATGATTTTGAACACTTGAATTAAGGCGCCTCTTAATCTGCGCTGGGTTAAAGGAAATAGATTTAATTCTCTAAGACGCTCTTTGTATGGTTTGTTCTTTAGGCTAGGTATCATTTTGGTAACTCTACGTTGAACTCGTTCTAGCTTGTTTATATCTTTTTGGTAATAAGGGCACCAGGATTGAACGCAGTATTCCAGAAGAGGGCGGACTAAGGAATTGTTAAGGGTTAGGATAACTTCTTTGGATTTATGCTCAAATGACCTGCCTATAAAGCCAATTATTTTGTTTGCCTTCTTAACAACTTCTGAACATTGTTGACTCGGTTTTAGGTTACTCGATATTGTTACTCCCAGATCAGTTTCTCTGTTTACATTCTTAAGCTGAGTGCCATTCATCGAATAGTTTGCTTTCTCATTTAGGTATCCGACATGTAGTACTTTACATTTATCCGCATTGAAACTCATTTGCCAAATTTGGGCCCAACATGACAATTTATCTAGATTGTGTTGCATATCGTCAACTTGTTCTTTTGAGAGTACGCTATTTGCAATTTTTGTATCGTCAGCAAATTTTGAGATTGTGCAGGTGAGACCCTCATCTATGTCGTTGATGTAAATTAGAAAGAGAATTGGTCCTAGTACCGATCCCTGGGGTACCCCGCTACTTACATTGGTCCATTTAGATGCCTTACCGTTTATGACTACCCTTTGCTTTCTGTTGCTGAGCCAATTTTCTATCCATTTCAACACACCGTCTTGTATTCCATGCGCTTTTAGTTTTAGCAGTAAACGTTAGTGGGGAACTTTGTCAAAGGCCTTTTGAAAATCAAGGTATATAATATCTACAGCTTTGCTCTCATCGTAGAGGTTGAGGATATCGTGGAAGAAGTCTAAGAGGTTTGTTAAACAGGAACGTTTTTTACGAAAGCCGTGTTGAGTATCTTTAAGTATGTTATTTTCCTCTAAGTGATTTACGAGTCTGTCTCGTATGACCGTTTCTAGCATTTTACATACAACTGAGGTTAAGCTAATTGGACGATAGTTACTGGGTAGGGATTTGCTGCCTTTTTTGAATATCGGTGTTACGTTGGCTAGCTTCCACTGATCAGGCATAGTTCCAGACTGCAAGGATTTATTGAATAGTAATGTCAGTGGTTTGGAGAGCTCATTCTTAGCTTCCTTTAGAACTCTAGGCGAGATTGTATCAGGTCCTGGCGTTTTATTTACCTTGAGTTTATCTAAACAATTCAATACTTCTCTCTCTGTAACGGTGATATTGCTTAGAACATCTGAATTATCAATATGAATCGGCGATGGTGTAGGGATATCACTGAGGTCTTCTGTTGTAAAAACTGATGCAAAGAAGGTATTGAGGGCATTACTCATTTGTACTTCGTCTTTGGTGTATTCTCCTTTTTCATCGACTAACGGTCCAACAGTTGAAGTAACTACTTTTTTCTTTCTGATATAACTATAGAATTCTTTCGGGTTTGTTTTACTTTGATTTGCAATATGTAACTCTAAGGTCTTTTTACTTTGCTTAATTAACTTTTTGGCTTTGCGTCGTAGCTCTACAAATTTCACCCGTTCTTCGTCATTTTGTGAGGATTTTAATCTATCATTAGCAAATTTTTTAGCAAGCAGGCAGTTTGAAATATCTTTATTCCACCATTTGGGCTTATTATTATGGCCTGGACGCCGTATTTTCGATGGTATGCAGTCTTGCACTGCTTTTAGGTAAGTGGTTTCGAATAACTTCCAAGATGTATTTATGTCGTTATTGTTAATTATAAAGCTCCAGTCAGTTTCTTTAAACATAGCTCTAAGTTTATGGAAGTTTGCTTTCTTGAAATTAGGGACTTTTTCGATGCTACTATTTGGTTCGTTACTAGTAAACTTTAAAGTGAAAGTTATCGTACGATGGTCGCTGTTACTGAATTCATCACCAACATTCAAATTCTCTATCAATTCTTCTTTTGTTGCAAGTACAATGTCAAGAACGTTATTACCACGGGTCGGCATTCGAACAAATTGATAAAGCGAACTCTCTTGCAAGTTCGTATACAAGTCATGTCCGGAGTGTGAAGTAAGAGTATCGCCCCACTTGGTCACAGGTAAATTAAAGTCGCCAAAAATTACGGTATCTTGTGAGTTACTTACATCTGCAATTTGTTCGTAAATTTCTCGGTCAGTTTGCACTGATTGAGCTGGAGGTCTGTATATTAACGCAAGTATTATTTTTGTACCTTTATTATTCTTTATTAGCACAAAAGATGTGTCGACGTTCACAATTTGAGGTTTTGACACGAGGGTCGGGTTAAGACTTTCTTTGATATAAAATAAAACGCCACCTCCATTTTTATTTATTCGGCTGTTCTCAAACATTACATAACCGGGAAGTGAATACTCTGCTAAAAAGTCTCTATCTTGTGTATTGAGCCAAGATTCTGTTATGCCAATCACATCATAATTTTCTGTAAACACTAGTTCCTCTAAATCTGAAAATTTATTGCGTATGCTACGAGCGTTTGCATAGAAAACCTTTAAAGTTGCGGTTTTTAGAACTACCCAGAGGAGGGTAGGAGCCCGACCACTGGGCAAGGAGGGCGGCGACCAACCACTGGCCACTACGTCACGGGAAAAAGCAGACGCCATATACCACACTAGGCACGCCGACCAATAGCGAGCGGGTTGGCCCACCGAGAGAGGAATGCACACGTACATACGCACACACACTGCCTCTTCGCTCTCCAACTCTCTCTCTCACGCGCTGCATGTTATAATCACTACTATGGATATAAAATACTTCTAAGTGTAACAGACAAGAATAAAGTGTGACGCCTGCCAGCGTTGGCAGAATCGCCTCCCGGTAGCCACTAGCACTCGCTAGGGCAGTGAAATGGGCTACAGTCTGTCTACAATGTTGTACTTTCTTTCTTGTGAATCGTCATGTCACAGGCAGGGTAGAAGTGGTCTTTGTTTTCGCCTGTGACAATGCATTGTATATTGTATCATGAGTTGAACATAGGATGCATTGTAGTGAAGGAGAGAGAGAGAGCGAGCGAGCGAGCAGGGTGGGGGAGGTGAGTGTTGCTTTTCCTCCTCCCTCCCGGAGGAGTTGTTCGCCCGCGTGGTCTTTTCTCTCGGTTTTGATTGGCTGGTGGTTCCTGGCGCCTTCTGCAGGCCTGCTGCCGGGTGACGTAGCGGCCTGTGATTGGCTGACCACCGTGCCTTTGTGTGGGATCCTGGAGGGGTCCAGAGGAGCTATCCTCCTCAGAGCTTTCCTGACTAGCATACCCTTCACATGTCCCTTGCCCCCCTGTCTTCCGACTTCTACCTATAGAGCACTTTCTCTCTCTCTCAACTTCTTACCTCTCATTCTTCTACTCTATTTAATATCATAACTTCCCTTTGGTTCTGCACGATTTCATATATCGGCCATCGTATTATATGCTGAAGCTCTCAGATAACACATGTTTAGTTAGGCATTTTGGAAGGGTTACCAATTTTGTCTGTAGAGGTTGACAGACTCACGGTGTCTCCCATCCTGTATCTTGGTGGTCTGCTGGGGGATTTAATGCTAGACTGGGATAAGGCTACTGGTGTTGTGATTTCCATGTGTACTAGGTTTTGTTGAACCTGTACAATCGCAACGGAGACGTGGGAAGCCTAGGTGGTCTTTCTGACTGTGTACCTTGTGAGTTTAGCACTGTGTTGCGAGTGAGGGCTTTTGCCTCTGCCACCCAACACTGTGCTAACTCGTTTGCTTTGACTTTGAGAGGGTCGCCAGGAGAGAACCAGATACTAGCGATCTGGATCTCTCAAGAGAGCACCCCGTCAATTAACATAATTTGGCCGCACAGCCTTAAGGACTTCGCTAGGCTACGAGCCGCTTGCTCAGCCATTGTTTCCTAGCCTACTACATCCCGGCTAGACTTTATTCGCCTAGCAGACACCAGATTTAGATTATAAACTCTTTCTGTTATGTATGCATTATTATTCACGGCATTTATTAGTCTAGGTTGTTGTTGAGTTGCACAACCCTAGTAGGCTGTTTCGTTGATGAGGAAGTACTTCTTTTGCTGTTTGAGTTCCTACTATTGCGCAGTTATTATTCCCGTGCCAGTTAACCCTATATGTCCTTACAATTGTCATATCCTGTTCCTGCTTTAAACTACAGTTCAAAATCCGATACAATCATCTTAACCTAGCATCAGACTTTCTTCAGAAGATTCCTGCTCGATGCTTTGGGACTTTCGTTCACTTTCTTTAGTATAGGAGTGACAGTTCATTATTGTTTAGAGTAAGTTTACATATACTTTCTTCTAGTTTGCATTAAATCATTGGAGTGATTTAATTAAGATCTCTATCTTTTCCTAGTATACCTTATTACCGTAATTGTATGTTGTTGTGATCAGGCTGTATCAGAGATCATCAGCCTGTAGTAGTAGTGCACTTATACTGAGTTATAGGATACCCCGTTATCGCAGATTTAACTCTGGAGGGTATAGGTGTTTTTGTGCGCCGGCATTATAAGTTCAGGGGTTGGATCTAGTGTTACCGTTGTGGCTGTGTGCTTTCCTAGTCCAATGATTAAGAGCCCTTGTTTTATACGAGCCTCGGTCGTAACAAATGGCGACCTTGCCAGGATTTTGTGAACTTAGAGAAATATTGCAGGAGTGTTGTGGTCATTTGTTTTTGTTTGAAGGAATATAGTGGACACGTGGAATTTTGTTTGGCAAGTAGTATAACACTTAAGAGTCTTCAAGCATTTTTTGAGTGAATAGTGCTACATAAGAGTTTAGGTACTTCTATTTTTTTTTATATAAACGTAGAGAATTTTGGGTGGACACTATGTCGAACGACGGATCAATGTACAGTGAGGACACAGTAAGGGAAGCAGACTCTGAGGTGCAGCAGCGGGCTTTGTTAGATGACATTAGAGTTATAGCTAGTGAGGAGGATGCAAGGAAGTTTCTGGAGATACCTATTACTGTCGACCGGGTGTCGGGGATTGATTGGTATGGTCTCCAGTGTTTGGCCACGGTCATGGGGCATGTGGGCACAAGCAGAATGTCGAGAGGTGACCTGGTGGCCTGTGTGCTCGGCGGGGTGCGTGGGGCTTCGGGTGGAGCGGGAGCTGGGGCACCTTCGGCCCAGCCCACATTCCACTCGACTCCTACCATGATGCCCCCTCGGGCTCCGGAGCCGGGTACGTTCCCACAGGCCGATAGTCACTGGCAGCGTGGTTTGTCACAGGGTGGGTCTCCAATTGTTGCATCTCCTCCTCCTCAAGGTTTGACTCCAGATATGCTCTTCCAGCTTGAGATGGCTAAGATGCAGCTGCAGCAGAAGCGGGAATCTGAGCAGCAGCAGCGGGAGTTTGAGATGGCTAAGATTCAGGCTGAGGAGAGAAGGGCCAGATATGAGCTCGAGCAACGGCAGCGAGAGAATGAGTCTGAGGAGAGAAAGGCTAGGTACTGTGCAGACATTGATCTTGAGAAGTCTAGGGTGGAGTCGACAGGGCAGCGTCTCGGTTCTGGGAATCGAGGTCTTGATCAGTCGTTATCACACCTGCTCAAGTTGGTCCCTGTATTTGATGAGTCGGGTGTCAATTAATTTTTTATGCGTTTCGAGAAGAAGTGCCGGGAGCACCAATGGCCCGAGGTTAAGTGGGCAGCCCTTGTTTCCTCTAGATTGGTTGGCAAAGGACTCGAGGCATATGAGGCGTTGCCCTTGGAGTCGTGCATCGATTACGAGGTATTGAAGGAGGCTGTCCTGCGGGCATATGAGTTACAACCAGAGACGTACAGATTGAAGTTCCGGGGTGTAACGAAGGGTCGTGAGTGCACCTTTCTTGAGCATGCCCGGGATCTGTCCGATGCATTTAGAAACTGGCTGCGTTCTGAGAAGGCATCGACGTTTGAGGAGTTGAAATAGCTGATGCTTCTAGAACAATTTTTTAAGTGTACGGGCAGCGATCTGACGTTGAATCTTAAAGAGAAAAACCCAAGAACTCTTCAGGAGGCAGCTGAGATGACTGACCTTCGGATGTCACTGATTCGTGGGTGCGGGTCTGCACAACGGAATGATGCAGGTAACAAGGGGCGCAACACTCCACCCCCCCGAGTCAGTGATACACCATATAACCATTACAACAAGAGCAACGATACTAAGTCTGACCATAAAACATAATACCGTCCCGTTTAAGAAGGGTCAGGGCCCTTCCCCACCTCAAGGGAAGCCCAAGGGGGAGTTAGAGTGTTTTCATTGTCATGAGAAGGGGCATTTTGCAAGAGCCTGTCCAAGCAAGCTACCTAATGCAGTTGTGTCTTTGGCTCGCAACATTGGGGTGTCCCCGAAGTCGTCTGAGTTTGCCCGGGGTATAACGTCAGAGGCTGGGACACAGCCAGTGGAGAAGAATCCGGAAGGCTCGAACCCTGTCCGCGATGTCTTTTGTGACCATCGAGGGCATGGGTGCGTGAAGTGGGCTGGTAAGAAGCATGGAGTTGAGCTGTTGCGAGACACGGGTGCCTCTCAGACTTTAATGAAGAACTTTACTGGTAGACCAATAAACGCGGCACGGGTGGTTGTGGTGCAGGGTATCAATGCTGTCAAGTCATACCCGTTAGTCAGGATGGAACTGGAGGTGGATGGTGTGACACGAGAGTTGGATGTGGGTGTTGTGGAGAACTTGCCTGTTGGGGGCGTCGACCTCCTTCTCGGCAATGACTTTTCGGTGCCTAATTCTGAGGTTTCACCCTTAGTCGTTGCCGAGAAGCCGGCCGACGTGAGTAGGGAGGAACAGGAGTGGGTAGAGAAATGTCAAGTACAACCTATGGCGTGCGTTGTTACAAGACCTCTTGCATCCAAAGTGTCACAGCCTATTCCTCAGTCTTCTGATCAACGGAGGAACGGTTGGAAGAAGATGGCTAATGTTGGTAACAGTTTGAAAAGTTTAGTACCAGCAGCTCTTCTTGGCAACTCAGTATTGGCACCATTGTTGGAGTCTAGAGAAGCCCCAGGACCTGTCACAGCTAGTGAGGAGGTAGGGCAGGAAGAGGCTCCGAGGCAGTAACCTTATGCACAGAGAGAACAAAGGGTTGCTCAGTTTGATATTGGGGGAGGACTTGGGTTGCTTCGGAAGCATCTAGACAGGTTGGTTCCCTCAGATATTTGTAAACTGCAGTTGGATGATCCGGAAGTTCAGAAGTGTGGTAATGGTGCTGTCGAGATCAAACACGAGGACGGGGAAACATGTCATGTGAACCTGTTGGAGGAGTTTGTGAGGCAACCACCTGAGCAGCCTACTGTCCCTGCGTTTGTCTGCAGCGGCCAAGGTGGAGAAGGAGAGGGGGCAGTAGGGCACAGGTGGAGGAGAGTAGGGACTATCATGTCTCGGCGGAGCAGTGGGCGGGGGACACGAGTCTGGTGGCTGTGGAAGCGCTAGAGCACCTGCCTGAGCAGCAGTGTGCAGCGCTCCAGCACCAGCTCGGTTCATACCCCACTGGTCGTGCCGAGCCGCTGAGCCTCACAACTCAGGCGGTTCAAGATGTTCCGCGAGCAGGTCACGTGAATGTTGGGAGACCGTTAGCCTCGTTGTTTCGGTGGTTCAAGGTGGGCGACGAGGCTTTGGCATGGTTGCCAGGTCAGGGTCGACCCATGGCTGCCAAGGGTGGTGGTCAAAAGGAGGACTTTGAGCAGATTGGTGAGGTTGGCTGTGGCATAGAAGTGCCCAGTCGTCGCATAGCCTCCCAATGCTGCTCTAGTCGAATGCAACAGCCCTACCATAGACCGACTGTATCTGGCCATGTCGCTAAAAGCGGTGATGCTGTGCAGGCAGATGTAGTCGTAAGGAATGCGGGGGTGCGCATGTACGGTATCGGTGGGGAAGCCTTAGCAATTGTGAACTATGGGAGTGACTGCACAGATGGTACTGATTGTCCCTCTCATGACCTGGCTGTTCTAGGGACGAAGGTGGAGAAGGAGGGAGACTACAGGTTAGAAGCTGCGGTCTCGGCTGGGTTGTGGAAGGGCACTAGGATTGTTATTCTGCGAGATAAGTTGTTTACTAGGCTGTGGCAGTGGATCCACATGTTTGTTGCTTCTCCAGGCCTGATGTACGGGGTAGAATCCGACATGAAGGCTGGAGATAGTGCAAGGCTCAGTTTAATTCCCTACCGTATAAATCCTGCTCGACAGCCTGTGGTGCAAGCAGAGCTGGATTACGTGTTGACGAAGGGTCTGAGGGATAAGGAATGTCGTGAGTGGTTGTTGCCTGTAACTTGGCAACCTGTGTTAAGTGGCAAGATCAGTGAGTGTGTTGATTGCGAGAGTGTGTGTGCATTATCCCTGACAGACGCCTATACCTTATTGAGAGTTGACGACACCATAGACCGCCTCGGGGCTGCATCGCCTATCACGAAGGTAGAACTGGTGAAAGGTTATTGGCGGGACCCGTTGCCGGAAAGAGCGAAGAGAGATGCCAGTCTTGTGATGAACTGGGCAGTTTGTCGGTGCCAGGTGTTGTTTCGCTGCCGGGACACAAGTTGGATGTGTGGCATGCTAAGGGCACTGATGGTGTTTTGGCTGATTGTTTGTCACGGGAGGGTTTGTTTGCGGGAGAACCCTCGCCGTTCAGTCAGTGTGTGTTGAGAGTGGAGTAAAATAGGCTTGCCCCTGTAAGTGCAGCCGCCATAAACATATTAAAAAAAATCAAAAATCACAAAAACTCTTTTCTTTTGATAGTTAATTGTAAGTTGCCTATGTTATAGCTAAAGTCCTGAGTTGAACCTGTCTTTCACTTAGGAGGCTGGGTTCTGTGAAGCTCGCTCTGGGAACATAGCAGGCTAAAATTATACTATTGTGTTTGGGAGGGGTTATAAGATTTTCTTTATGTTGATATGTTGTTTTATGTAAGATTGAGCTTTGCATTTCATTTCTGGCGGAGTGGCTATATGTGACGGGTCTTGTCGGCATTCTGCCTTGTCAGATATCGTGCTCGCCTAATATTGAGCGTCCTATATCTTGGGCGGGGTGTGACGCCTGCCAGCGTTGGCAGAATCGCCTCCCGGTAGCCACTAGCACTCGCCAGGGCAGTGAAATGGGCTACAGTCTGTCTACAATGTTGTACTTTCTTTCTTGTGAATCGTCATGTCACAGGCAGGGTAGAAGTGGTCTTTGTTTTCGCCTGTGACAATGCATTGTATTTTGTATCATGAGTTGAACATAGGATGCATTGTAGTGAAGGAGAGAGAGAGAGCGAGCGAGCAGGGTGGGGGAGGTGAGTGTTGCTTTTCCTCCTCCTCCTCCCTCCTCCCTCCCGGAGGAGTTGTTCGCCCGCGTGGTCTTTTCTCTCGGTTTTGATTGGCTGGTGGTTCCTGGCGCCTTCTGCAGGCCTGCTGCCGGGTGACGTAGCGGCCTGTGATTGGCTGACCACCGTGCCTTTGTGTGGGATCCTGGAGGGGTCCAGAGGAGTTATCCTCCTCAGAGCTTTCCTGACTAGCATACCCTTCACATGTCCCTTGCCCCCCTGCCTCCCGACTTCTACCTATAGAGCACTTTCTCTCTCTCTCAACTTCTTACCTCTCATTCTTCTACTCTATTTAATATCATAACTTCCCTTTGGTTCTGCACGATTTCATATATCGGCCATCGTATTATATGCTGAAGCTCTCAGATAACACATGTTTAGTTAGGCATTTTGGAAGGGTTACCAATTTTGTCTGTAGAGGTTGACACACTCACGGTGTCTCCCATCCTGTATCTTGGTGGTCTGCTGGGGGATTTAATGCTAGACTGGAATAAGGCTACTGGTGTTGTGATTTCCATGTGTACTAGGTTTTGTTGAACCTGTACAATCGCAACGGAGACGTGGGAAGCCTAGGTGGTCTTTCTGACTGTGTACCTTGTGAGTTTAGCACTGTGTTGCGAGTGAGGGCTTTTGCCTCTGCCACCCAACACTGTGCTAACTCGTTTGCTTTGACTTTGAGAGGGTCGCCAGGAGAGAACCAGATACTAGCGATCTGGATCTCTCAAGAGAGCACCCCGTCAATTAACGTAATTTGGCCGCACAGCCTTAAGGACTTCGCTAGGCTACGAGCCGCTTGCTCAGCCATTGTTTCCTAGCCTACTACATCCCGGCTAGACTTTATTCGCCTAGCAGACACCAGATTTAGATTATAAACTCTTTCTGTTATGTATGCATTATTATTCACAGCATTTATTAGTCTAGGTTGTTGTTGAGTTGCACAACCCTAGTAGGCTGTTTCGTTGATGAGGAAGTACTTCTTTTGCTGTTTGAGTTCCTACTATTGCGCAGTTATTATTCCCGTGCCAGTTAACCCTATATGTCCTTACAATTGTCATATCCTGTTCCTGCTTTATACTACAGTTCAAAATCCGATACAATCATCTTAACCTAGCATCAGACTTTCTTCAGAAGATTCCTGCTCGATGCTTTGGGACTTTCGTTCACTTTCTTTAGTATAGGAGTGACAGTTCATTATTAGAGTAACTTTTAATATACTTTCTTCTAGTTTGCATTAAATCATTGGAGTGATTTAATTAAGATCTCTATCTTTTCCTAGTATACCTTATTACCATAATTGTATGTTGTTGTGATCAAGCTGTATCAGAGATCATCAGCCTGTAGTAGTAGTGCACTTATACTGAGTTATAGGATACCCCGTTATCGCAGATTTAACTCTGGAGGGTATAGGTGTTTTTGTGCGCCGGCATTATAAGTTCAGGGGTTGGATCTAGTGTTACCGTTGTGGCTGTGTGCTTTCCTAGTCCAATGATTAAGAGCCCTTGTTTTATACGAGCCCCGGTCGTAACAAAAGGCAAACACTGATCTGTCTGTGACAACACGAATACTAAGAAAGAAAGAATATCGTTCTACGATTATTATAGCCCATTTCACTGCCGTGGCGAGTTCTAGCGAGTCACGAGTACATTCTGGCTGAGTACTGAGTACTCTTGTTGTGAGTAGGCTTTGCCGTCACCGGAAAGCCTTTGTAGAAGTACACTTAACCCAGTTAATTGATACCCCGTTATCCAGTAGATAAACTCTGGAAGGTTCAAGTGTTTTGTTCACCGGCTTAATAGTTCGAGGGTTTGGAATTAGCGTACCGTTGTTGCAGATCTAGCCTATCTTGTAGTCCAATATTAAGTGCCCTTGTTTATTTCGTTGTGCCGGTCGTAACACATGCTTCAGTATACAATTATTTATTAACCCTTTTAGCATATGATGTGCTTTTCATTTGATTCAGGCTACCATTAGGTGACTTTATTCAGTTTAGGAAAGAATTGTAGATAATGGTTAATGGATGTAGATAATACCGCTTTGCTTGCTTGACGTCTTTTCTAAACTAAATAATATTGTTTGATAGTAATGGGCTATAAATTGCCGTAAATTGCCATGGCGTTGCTGAACGGCTCCTGCAGTGAAAGGGTTAATGAGGTATCATAAAGGTGTTCATCAGTAAACGTAAACATGATGGTGAGCAGTAGAGGATTTTTATGTTAGGTGTTATAGGTGTGAAAACTGACTTAATTATATACCAAAAAACTATTGGAACATTTTGTGTGAACCCTTTCAACATACCCAGACTCATTCCGTTTGTTTTACTCTGACTAGTATTAAGGGGGGGGGGGGGTTCACTATTTGGTCGATCTTTTAATTTATTAATTATTATTTCTAGTTTCCTCCGTAGACCTCCATCAAACTGAACAAAAAAACATCCATTAGATCCCCCTTCTAGATTAATATGTACATTTTTCGGCAGAAAAAAAAATCCCGGTCGAAGGCCGGTTCTTCCAAAAATTACAGGCTCACTATAGTTCACCAGGAAACAAATCGACACCTAAATAGCACGAAAGGTCTTAATATTGACAATGAAATAGGGTGGAAGGTCTTAAAATCAACAAACTAATGGGACAAACATCTTCAAATCTAAACACTAATGGGAGTTAGCATGAGGTAGGAGGGAGATTCAGAAAAACGACCAATATCCCCTTAAACGATTATATTGCGTTTACAAAATGGTATGTAAGAGTCAAAAGGTAAATTGAGATCCAAATTACCCTATATATTCATAGATATGTTTCCTAAACG
Source organism: Paralithodes platypus (assembly GCA_032716605.1). Lineage (NCBI taxonomy): Eukaryota > Metazoa > Arthropoda > Malacostraca > Decapoda > Lithodidae > Paralithodes > Paralithodes platypus. The sequence continues at coordinate 3,624,052 of CM064507.1, forward strand.
ATAATTGAAAATTACACACATTGTGAAACTAATATTTTAGGTCTTCAAAGGGTTAAGCAAGAAATAATTAACGAATACACAAGAAAATGTTGGGGGTGAAATGAGGGAAGGCGAGACCAATATTAACTTCGTTACCTCCTGCCCGAGTGGGGCCTTCTGAAAACTACAAGATATGAGAGAGAGAGAGAGAGAGAGAGAGAGAGAGAGAGAGAGAGAGAGAGAGAGAGAGAGAGAGAGAGAGAGAGAGAGAGAGAGAGAGAGAGAGAGAGAGAGAGAGAGAGAGAGAGAGGGAGAGAGAGAGAGAGAGAGAGAGAGAGAGAGAGAGAGAGAGAGAGAGAGAGAGAGAGAATGTGAACTTGTGAAGCAAGACTAAGCTTAATTCATTACAGCTTTTATAATTTTTGCATTACTATATCCGCAATGGAAACTTATACTCTCTCATTCATGGCCTCTGATGCCTGTAGTTTGTATTATTAAATTATTATTTTTTTTCTCACTAACATACGGTATATTCATATACAGCATAAATACTAAGTATAGCGCCTCATAACTATTTATATATAATTTGTGTATGTCTCATCTGATGTATTTGTTAACATTTTCATAGTTTGAGGCAGCCAAACAAACATGTCATACATATTCCTGCATGTTGGATTACCTTAAATTGTGATATATATTATACAATACTTTTAATTGAAGCACTGCACACATAATACGTACATACTACGTATTTTGTATGGAAAATTCCAAGTAGTTTTCGTTGGTATATTACTGCTAATAGTATAATTCTTAGTTGTTTCATGTTATTGTCTCATATTGTCATTCATTTATACATTACCCCAGGAAATTGAGCTTACCTGTTTTATGACTTGTTGTTTATAGTTATGAAACATTGGTATTGGGGAAAACAAAATCGCATCTCAGAGTTTCCTGTAGTTTAATCTAGTCTTTTGACCAACTCAAAAACAACTGGAGTGAAAGATCGCGTCAGTGGAAAACAAATAATACTAAAAAATGCATGCCATACCTTAGCGCGAAGTTAATGCTGAAAATGAGCCTCTCCCCCACACACTACGATAGACTTGTGTCAAGCAAAAAGGCGGATGTTGCACATATGTGCGCAACAATCTTGCTTTCATTAGTGTTCCTAACTTTGATTCTTCAGAATTCTCAATTATCTGCCTAAAGCTCTCTTGTCACTCTTAAAATAAATATGTCTGCGCTGTTTATCCCTCCCCTAATTCTACTGACTATCCAAATATGTTTGACTATCTAACTTCTAAGTTGGAGCACTTTCTATCCATCTCTCCTTTCGCTGAAATCTTCATCTTAGATTTCAATGTTCACCACCGCCTAGCTCGCCTCCCATTTAACTGACCAACCTGGTGAAGAAGCCTACATCTTTTCTATCCTAACCGACTTACAGCAGTAGGGCCTTGGAAATCGGCCCAACATTCTTGACGTATTTCCAACTTCTAATCCTTCTACTTATGCTGTAAACCTTTTCTCTCTGTTGGGCTCCTCCGATCACAACCTTATCTCTGTTATCTGTCCTATCTCTCCAGTATGGCCACCCGATATTCCCCGGCGGCGTTTGTGGTACTTTGGTGCTACAAACTGGGAGGCTCTTCGGCAGTACTTCCTTGGTGCCCGGGCACCTCGATGTGCACTAAGCGCATTACCAAGGAAATCCTCTCAGGTATAGAGGCATAAACTCCATTTTATTTCTCTCAGTCTAATGCAAACAAATCTTAGTTTACTCAAACTTGTTCTACTGCTGTAAGGAGGAAGCATTAAAACGATACCGTCGCCTTCAAACTCAAGAATCTTGTGCTCTTTAGGTTTCTGCCTAATCTGTTCTTAGACTAGCCAAAAACTCTGTCATCAATTATTACAAATGTTCTGAACTTTCCAACTCGAGCTCTTCCCAAGCTTTTCTGGCATAGCCAAAAACCTTTCCAAAAAATGTACTTCCTCGTCTTTCTCTCATCTTTTTCCAGTTCTTTCTCTGACAAAGTTGAACTCTTCACTCAAAATTTCTCTAAAAAATCAAACTTGGATAATTCCTGTGCTATTCCTCCCTCTCCACCTCCCTCTCACATACTTATGGCTAATATCATAATTTCTTCTAAGGATTTCCTTTCTGCCCTCTCTGGGCTTAATACTTAGAAGACATACGCTCCGGATGGTGTTCCTCTTGTTTTACTCAAGTCTTTTTTCTGTGCTGATTCCCTGCCTTGGAAAACTATTTCATCTCTGTATTTCCTCTAACGCCTTTTCTTCTTGCTCGAAGGTTGCACTTATTCAATCTGGACAAATGAAAGGTGACCGTTCTTAGCCCTCCAACTGTCGTCCAATTACTCTAATTTCTTGCATATCTAGAGCTTTGGAAACTATTCTTACTTTAAAATGTCTTAGCATTAATCTTCCTATAAATTATTTTCACATCATCAGTATGGTTTCCTTAAGGGCCACTCTACTGGTGATATGCTTGCTTATCTTACTAATTCTTGGTCATCCTCAATTCGGGACTTCGGTGAGACTTTTTCCATTGTACTAGACATATCAAAAGCCATCGATAGAGTCTGGCACAAATTCTTAATTTCCAAATTACCCTCCTTTGGTTTCTATTCCTCTATCTGTGCCTTTGTCTCTAATTTCCTTCCTGACCGTTTCATAGCTGCAGATGTGAAAGGCCATCTCTCACTTCCTCAACTTAGACAGGTAGCTGCTCTCAACCCTCCAACTATCGAATAATTGCTTGCATTTCTTGTATCTCTTAGTTTTTAAAAATAATCTTATTTCAAAATTTCAGAAGCATTTGTCTTCCCATAATCTGTTTCAGATTGCCAGTATGGCTCTACTGGTAGTAATCTTAATATTCTTCCTTATCTTACTAACTCTTGGTCATCCTCCTCTCAGGACGTTGGTAAGACCTTTTCTATTGCGCTATACATATCGAAAACATTCAATGTAGTCAGAACAAATATCTAATTTCTAAGCTACCCTCCTTCGGTCTCTAGCCCTCCATTTGTGTCTTTTCTCTATTTTCCTTTCTGGACGTTCCATAGCTGCATTTGTGGATGACCATCGCTCACTTCCTTAACCTATTAAATCCAGTTCATGGTTTTCTCCTATTAAATCCAGTTCATGGTTTTCTCCTATCTCCAGTTCTCTTTCTTATACTCAATAATGATCTTCTCAACTGTAGCCTACCTCCAGTCCTATCCACTCTTAATTCTACTGACTATATCTTACATTATTCAAGTAGATTTCCACAATGACCCACCATGCAATCTTTCCAAAACTCACATGATGAGGCCAAAGCATGAGGATCAAGATTGTCTTAAAACTCGCGTGAACCAATACATGTAGTGTAAAACACCAGCAAATGTTTTCCTAATGCCTAGGGGCATTAATCCAGCAAGCGCGATAAGCCTCACAAAAGTATCTGTATAGCGAACACAATAGGTCTCACGAAAGCAAGGCCAAGAAAATACTCTTTCAAAATGACTCAGGGGCTGTCAAACCAAACAAATGTGTGATTAGGTGAATAGTTCTCCTCTTGTACCTCCTAACACTCATCCACATATTATGTCCCAACACCCCCCTTACCCTCATCCTCAAATATCGGCTATTTTTCCTATGATTTTCTTAATTTATTTGTTATTTTATGCGCCAATTATTCTCAAGCGGGCTCAGAAGCAGCAGTGAGTCCTTTAGAGACCCTATATAAGTGTGAGATTTCTTCCGAGGAGGTCAGTTGCATGCGAGACTTGCAGAGGGAGGATGTAGGTCTCTTAGCAGGCCGACCCAGAATGCGACCGGGCGGAGAAAATTTACCTTTTCCACGACCCAATTGATGTTCCCACTTATTTTTATCACTTTTCAATGTCCATATGTTCATTATACCTGTAGAAGTAAATTATACGCAAATGGAGAAGAAATAATTCTGTGTATGGTAAATATAGAAAATACTGTCAAAACTGAAGGGTAGAAATTATGCTTTCTGGGCATGTTTGGCTACCTCATTTGTGCGCTACTCGGGTTAAGTAAATAGGTTATGTGGATAAGAATGTATTTTTTGCGTAATTGAGCTCAAATGAAATTACACAATGTTTTGAGAGTTAATGTACGAACATAGCCTATTTTTATGTTCTTGTGGACAAATGAAAGCTGTGTAGCAATGAAACCAGGCTTGCTGAAAATCATTATAAATTTAGATTAACTTATAGTATTTCATAATCCTTTGTATAAAATATCTTATTTAGTTTTGCTATCTATTTTCTCTGTCATAGGTTGAACACAATAGTTTAGCTACAAACAGCCTAGTCAGAATGAATTAATTTATGGGATTTTGCTGCAATTTGTATTGTTTATCGCACACGCGGCCGTGTGTGGTGTCTATCAGCACTAAAAGGCGGACCATGTAACCGCCTGTATATAATGCAAATGTGTTTGTGGGTTGCTGCATGTGTGTGCTTGCTGATAAAAATGTCTGCTAGTCGACACATATTAAACTTTGCTTGCATCATGAGGATAGAGAAGTAACCACACGCTTTAAATATGCTTGGAAAAATACTGAATATTTATTGTTATTAGGCTTTCAAATATATTTACTGCTAATATGTGTGTGTTTTGCGCTTTATAGATTATGGATTATGGATGTTTTTCATGTATGTTCATGTGTGCTTGTAGTACAAGTGCATGTTTGCTTCCGCGTCTGTGTGCGTGCTTATGATAAAACAGAGTGGAACAATACCCACAACTAATAGGCCTACATATAGAAGAGAGACAGGGAGAAAAAACAAGGGGACAGGAAATTAATGTAAAGTGAGAGGAAACGTAAACAGTAATAGGAAATGGAGAGTTACATAGACATAGAGAGTTACATAGACATAGATACACAGACTGCACAGACCTTGCGGTCCCCACTAGGCAGTCCGGACATAATGCTTAAATAGAATTTGCTACAAAGTGGAAGGCAAGGATAGCAAAGCAGAAGGCTCTCTCCCCTGGTCGGCATGAAATTTAGTAGGAAAAACAATTCCCCCTGTGAGAAAAATGTCTACTGGGAAATTCATAGTATAGAGCGAAGTTGAGAAATATTTTATACTAGTAATGCTTGACCTAATTTTTCTTTCTGTTGTGTTTACCTATATTATTCTAACATCAAAATGGATGTCTAACTCTTTTTGAATGTTTCAATTGACCACTTTTCCATTCTAGCAATTTCTCTGGCAGTTTGTTCCACTCGTTGACCACACTGTAGGTGAAGAAGTGTTTTGTGACATTGAGATTCGCCCTCCATGTTTTTAATTTCATTACATTTTTCCGAGTTAATGAGCTATTGACGATTTTGAAAATTGAATCGACATCAATCTTGTCAAAGCCCTTTAATATCTTGAAATACTCGATTAATTGACCTCGCAATCTTCTTTTCTTAAACTAAAACAAATTTAATTGTTTTAATAATTCATGATATGATATATTTCCTAGTGACGGTATCAAATTTATCGCTCTACGCTGTATCGACTCGCGTTTCTCAATGTCCTTGTTCAGATACGGAGACCAAAATTGCACGCCATATTCAAGATGGGGCCTTACTATGTTTTTATATAACAGTACTATAATGTTATTTTTATAAGTAAAATTGATTTATATATATCCCAATGCTCGATTGGCCTTGTTCGCAGCTGCTGCACATTGATCTGAGGTCTTTAGGTTTTCAGATATAAGAACCCCCAGGTTTTTAACTAATGGGCTTGTTTTGATTGGCTGGCGTTTCATCTTGTATTCATATGTTTGTGTTTTTTTTACCTATTTGTAAGACCTGGCATTTGTCAACATTGAATGGCCTCCTCCATTTATGTGACCACTCAAATATTTTATTTATATCAGATTGCACTGTATTTCTGTCTTCTTCGGGTTAATACTGAATTTCCGATCTTTGTATCATCAGCGAACTTTGAGATAGTATTATTTAGTTGTACATCTATGTAATTTATATAGATAAACAAAATTGGACCGATCCCTGAGGCACTTTACTATAAACTGGCTCCCACTCAGATACTACTCCATTTATCACAACTCTCTGGCTTCTGTTTGTGAGCCAGCTTCTTATCCATGCATACATTTTTCCTTTAACCCTTAACTGGCGGCGCGCAACATATGTCGAGTGAATTAAATTTGGACTATGTGGCGGTGCACGACAGCTGTCGAGTGCCATTTTCAGCACGTAATGTTGCTGAGAGAGAGAGCTGAGCGGTGAGACGATCGTAGTATCCTTATGACCGCTCCCCACGACCACCGTGGACCTACTGAACTGTATTCCACCCTTCTCCCCCCTTTCTCACTCGCTACACAGGGAATTATGTACGGAAATGACCTTATTTTAGGGTTTTTGCACTCGGGTTGCACGATCGTTGGAAGAGAACCAGCGGTCGTACAAGGATGGTTCGGGTGTCATTGGAAAGCTCTGTTTATGCCCTTTCAGGGATAGAGACTTGTTTTACGCTCTGGGTCTTGTTTATGCATGAAAATGAGCATGGAAACAACCCTATTTAGGGTAAAAAAAAAACGCTGTGCGGTATGGGGTAAAATACACACCACCCGCTCTTAAGGCGTTAATGCCTAACATTTCTAATTTATTCAACAAATTTCCATGTGGTACCTTATCGAAAGCATTCTGGAAATTGAAGTAAATTATGTCTAATTATTTGTTTGAGTTGTTATACCTAAATAGTTTAATATAAACGTCAATCAAATTTGTTAGGGATGACTTACTGGATCTAAAGCCATGTTGGCATTCTCTGATCATCTTGTTTGACTCTAGATAATATATTATCTTGTCTCTTGGAATTGTTTCCAGAACTTTTCCAATGATTGATGATAAACTAATTGGTCTAACATTACTTGCTTGGGCTTTATTTCCTTCTATAAATATTGGTGTAATATTTGCACTTTCCAATCATTAGGTACAGTTTCCTGCTTGAGTAACAAATTATATATGCTAGTCAAGGACTGAGCTGTTTCTTCTTTCACATTTTTCAGAATTCTTGGGTGCATATTATCCGGACCTGGAGTTTTATTAGTATTTAAATTGTTTAACTTACATAACACTTCACTTTTGCTTATGGTAAAGTTTCCTATTTCGTATGTCGTTACTTTTGTTTCTGAAGTAGTGCTATATTCTTCCTTAGTAAAGACGGAAAAAACATTTTCATTAACCCTTCCGCCTCGGCAGTCATCTTTCGCTCCGTACCCGCGGAATCGGCGCCAGTTGGGTGTTATAGCCATATTTTCTTAATATCTAAGCAATGGTAATAGGTAGAATTGAATTGATTGATAGAGATCTTGGCACCGCAACGTCATATGGCGCCAAACAAGCTAGCTTAATTGCAGAAAACTAAAATCTTAAAACAATCAGGAGTAAAATTAGATATCAAAGTAATAGCAATGTAATCATAAAAACTGAGCGGCCAGCCTCTTTCAAAAATAAAAACATCGTCTCCATGGGAACCAGCCTCCCCTCCAAGCACCGAAGAGAGACAGTAAGTACCATCTGCCTTCCGGTGTAATAAGCAACCTCCGACGTAAGTCGAGCAAACTGGGACACTCAACCAAAAAGTGCCTGACAGTAAGGGGAACTAGACAGTCATCACAGAATGGCGGTACACCTCCGAACACAAGGAACTCGTGTGTGAGCCTGGCATGTCCAATGCGGAGGCGAGCCGAAGAAGTTTCCAACTTGTGAGGAATGGTAGGGCAAGCTCTTGGCGAGACTAATTTGTTAATTTCCCTGAGCTTATTAACCCTTTCGCTGCGGGTGACGTTCTGAAATGTTTTGGCAAGTTACAGCAATTTCCAGGCTTTAAAAGCCTGTAAAAAACATAAGAATCGAGTGTCAGTGGGTGGGAGCGTGAGGGGCCCACCTCCGACCCTCAGAGCACCGAGCGGCTCACTGAGCAAGGCTGTGTGGCGGGCGAGTCTCTCTCTGTCTCTCTCATAAGTGCAGCCAAGCGAGCGAGTGTTACATAATAGCGGGGTTCCCGCGTTTCACTGGGATCACTGCGGGTGAACCAGACCACGTATACGGTCCGTTCTGGTGTCATTTTGAAGCTATTTTCGCCTAGTTTTCGGCAGAATACACTTCATTTAATGCAGATGCTTGATTTATCATTCAGGAGTGCCTGAATAGGCCCTAACTAGCCCAAAACAGCCCGCAGCCAAAGGGTTAACAGTGACACAATTGCACCGTGCCTGCCAACGATCACGAACAGCAAACATGAGAGGAGTATGCAGATCAGAAGCAGGCAGAGGGTAATTTACATGTGAAAGTCTCAAAGCTGCAGCTTTTGCAAAAGCATCCACCCTTTCATTACCCTTGACACCAACATGTGCAGGGACCCAACAAACATCCACTCTTTTCCCTCGATTAATTAATGAGCCACTCAAAAATTGCTAAAACTATAGGATGGGAAGAATTAAAAGATTCCAGAGCCATGAGAGCCCCTTGAGAATCACTAAAAATAGTAAAAAGATCGTTTTGGTGAGCACACACCAATTTCAGAGCTATAATTATAGCAGACAATTCTGCAGTAAAAACTGAGGCAGCTAAAGGAAGACTACCTCCACGGCTGCAGTCAGGGAACACAACACCAAAACCAACACCGGAGGCAGATTTAGAGCCATCAGTATACACAGAACTATCATGACTAGAAGAATGTTCCAAATACAAATGAAGAAGAGACTAAGGAGTGATTGAATCCTTCGAGCCTGTAAAAAACCTGCAGAATGATGGTTCAGGCAAGACCCAGGGGGCAATCCTCGGAATATGCACGGGACTCACAGGAACCGTCGACTGATTAAGCTTCTTCATAACTTCACGAACTCTATAGCCAAAAGGATGAGGCATGCAAGGATGCTGACCATAATAATAAAACAAAAATTGTCCCGAGACACTGGTACAAACAAGATAGTCTGGAAGGCGCCGAATTCGAAACCAACATCGTACAACCACAGATTCACGCTGTAAATCTAAGGGAGGTACACCAGCCTCCACCAGCAAGCTGGGAATGGGAGACGACCGAAAAGCTCCAGTTGCAAGACGGAGATCAGCATGATTAACAGCATCTAGAGTCTTAACCCACTGAGCCCCAGCTAGTTATAAATATATGTACCACCAGGGACCAGCAGGTTTTGAAAAAGAAACAAAAATCCAGAAACAATAGCGAATGGGTTAGGAATGAAGGACCGCCCCCAAAAAAAAAATATCAAAAAGGTCAAAAAGGGATCTTATGGAGCCCCCGAAAGTCGATTTTACAAGAGTAAAAAATTGAAGGCAAAAACCATGTTTTTGCGCGCACACGCGCGCGCGGTTGGACTTTGAGAGTTTTCAACCATTGGCATGGTTGTGTGGGATACTTACACAGTTCCCATACAAATCTGAGCCCTCTGCCATAGGAACGGAGTAATTAACCCCGAAGCAACTTATGCGTCGTGGGGCTCAGCGTTACATACATTGCCGACGCACTGTTTGCATCGCTGGGGATCAGTGGGTTAAGTCTGGAGCCTGCAAAGGAGTAGACCTTACAGACATACAACAGTTTAGATGCGACAAATGCTTGAAACAAATGCAGTAGTGTTCTGCGATCAGCACCCCTAGAGGTGTGTGACAGAACCCTTAACAGATTCAGAGCCTTCATACACGATGCCTGAAGATTTGTCAAGTGCGGAACCCAAGTCAAATGGCAATCAAACAAAAGACCCAAGTACTTTGTCATTGCTACACAACCCAGTCTCCTGCCACAGAGCATTAGATCAGGGTCTGGGTGAACCCCCCTTATTCTGCAAAAGTGCATAGCCACAGTCTTTGATGGGGAAAACCGAAAGCCCTTGGAATCAGCCCACACAGAAATCCTGTCCAACGCTAGTTGCATACGTCTCTCAATAGCAGACATGCGGGAACCAGAAAACCAGATAGCCAAATCATCCACATCTAAGGACGAGGATACCCCAGCAGGCACAGCGTCTAGAATACTGTTGACGGCCGCCTCAAACAAAAAAACACTTAGGACACAACCCTGAGGGACACCTTCCTCCTGGCACAGTGGCGCAGAAAGGGAAGAACCCACACGGACCCGAAACACGATCAGTCAAGAAGTCTCTAAGCAACACCGGCAGGCGACCACGTAATCCAAAGGCATGAAGTTTCCGCAGAATTCCATGTCACCAGGCTATGTCATAAGCCTTCTCGAGGTCAAAAAATACAGCCACAAGATGTTGCTTAGAGGCAAAAGCTTCACAGATTGAGGATTCAAGTTGGATAAGGTAGTCAGAAGTACACTGTAGTTTGCGGAAGCCACTCTGAGAAGGGGAGGAGGGCCACCCTTCTACAGACACCATTTAAGTCTGTCATTGATAATTTTTCCAAACATTTTGCACACACACACATGACGTTAAACAAATTGGGCGGTAATTAGAAACATTGCAAAGATACTTTCTAGGCTTAGGTATAGGAAGGACAATGCCTAACTTCCAGCTTGCAGGCAGAGTACCCTCACCCCAAATCCTATTAAACAAGTCTAATAACAACACCAAAAAGGCATTTGAGAGATGACAAAGCATGGCATATGAGATGTCGTCAGGACCAGGAGCAGTGTCACCACATTTTGAGAGGGCAATACGCAGCTCACAAAGACTGAAGTCAACATTATAAGGCTCCCCGCCATGAGACCGGAAATTAAGACCCTGTCTCACTTGGCTACGTCGGGCACTTGCACAAGGCTTGGCATCATCCCTCTGGGAGACCTTGCAAAAATGAGTAGCTAAGGCAGAGGCTACATCACCAGGTGCAGACACCAGATGACCTTGGATCCTCAACACTGGTGGAGAGGAGGGTGAAAACATTCCAGATATCTTGCGAATTCTCTTCCACACCATAGGCAAAGGAGTGGAAGAAGTAATCGTAGAAATGTAGGACCTCAATGAGCTTCGGCGAGCATCTTTCATAACCCATCGATAGCGAGCACGCGTTTTGCGAAATTGAACTTTAAGAAAGAGAACCTCTCGGTTTGCATGGTATCGACGAGTTGTGGCTTTATAAACCCCCCGAGCAAAAGAGTAGGCTGCAGTCCACCACGGTACATGTCTCCGGGAATATGCACCCGAAGACCGTGGAATGGAACGAAGCCCAGCTTGAAACAGAGTTGTAGTAAAATAATGGCGTGCATCATCAATAGCTGGGAAATCATGTACAGCCAAGTCAAACTCACAGAGTTGTCCAAAAAGAGGCCAGTCAGCCCTACCCAGACACCAACGAGGCAAACGGGTAGTTGGAGCAAAGTGAGACCAACACTGGATAATGGTCACTACCATGCAGAGAGGGGGGCAGCGGGAACATTTGTCGACTAGAGTGGATGGAGGGGTGCTAGGCTGGTGTGGTCATGTTGAACGACTGGAAGATGAAAGGCTTACAAATAGAATATGGGAGTCGGATACAAGGGGAGATAGAGGGGCGGGAGGACCTGCATTGAGATGGAGAGACTGTGTAGGACAGGCTTTAGATGATGGAAGAGTGACTATAGATCAGGCGGGGGAAGTGGTAATAAATAGGAATGAATGGGGAATGCTTGTGAATGGATGAATGTAAACACGATCGTTTGGGAGAGAGGGTCATGCGCCAGTTGAAATAGATAGTGGTCCCTCACGCGCCTGGCCCGGGGAGCCGGTGGTATTGAAGTGTGCGCCTGGAAACATGGTGGGTGGGCTTGTGGTGGTAAAGCTTCACTGCGGGTCTGCCTACGGAAATCGGTGCCTCTCCGGGGGATCTGGGACCTGGGAATCTTTTGCTGGGGACTCATGGGCCTGGGTCTCTGGGTATTTCTCCTGGGCGACTCTAGATGTGCGTAAGATTTTGTGTTTTGTTTTTCTGATGAGTTGTGATGTCCCTGTTCGGGCTCTGTCTCGAGTCGGCCAACCCCCATAAAAAAAAATAGGAAAACTGGGGATGATGCTATAGTATATACATACAATACCATGCAGATCATCCAAAACGTCCCAGGAAAAATCAAGAGCGCAGTCAGGAGAAGTAATGGTGAGGTCAAGAACAGAAAAAGTGCCAGTCTGAACATGGAGATGGGTTGGTCTCCCATCGTTCAAGACAATCAAATCCAGATCACCAACCAAGGAGGCCAGAAGCTCACCCCGAGGATTGGAAAGTGAATCACCCCATATTGGATGGCGACCATTAAGATCGCCAAGGAGAACAAGAGGAGTCGGAAGTCGTCAGATAATGGTCTCTAAATCAGCTCGCAATACTGGGACTGAAGGTGGAAGGTACAGGCAATAGATGGTAAAACATCTAAAGGTGCATCTGTACTGCTAGAACCTGAAGGGGAGACTGTACAGTAAAGGGAGTGAATGGGACATCAGAACGACATAAAATGGCACACCCACCGCTATGGCCACCAGCCAGGGGAGGAGCGGAATGGAAGACTGAATAACCCTTTGGTGAAGGCAACGGTCGAAGCCCCACCATTGTCTCCTGAAGACAGACACACAATGGATTCAGATCTGAGAGTAATAATTGCAATTCCTCCCAGTTTGCCAATACACTGCGACAATTCCATTGAAGACAAATTGTTGTTGCCATAAGGTGTTACTAATTAAAAATAAAAAATATAAAAGATTAAAAGCACAAGTATCTATGTAGGACTTTCGCTGGGAATGGTTTTAAAGCCGTTCTTCCCAGGGGGGTCCCGGTCTATCCAATCGAGAGGAGGATGAAGATAATCTAGCGTCACAACATTTGGAAGGATCTCTATCCACAGTCACATCCGCCCTAGCTGCAGTACGTGACCGAGGCACATAGACCCTCCGTTTTGACACACTTGCCTTGTCCGCAGCCCTCAGCTAGTGATCAGGTGTCATGACAGGGTCACCCGGACCCTGACAGTCCCCAACCAAATCAACCGAAGGCTGTTTTGCAGGAGGCTGGGTCAGAGGGAGCTGGTGAGCAAGCCGTGTGTACGTCCGAAGACGCATCCCCTGTCACACCTGAGTTAGGTGCAGGAACTGGTACCCAACGGGCACCCAACCTCAAAAGGGGTTGAAATAGGGGAGCTATCCCCCCCGACAAAGGAGGCTCTCTAGGGCCTTTCCTAGCTGATGCTGAGAGGATTGGGTTCTAGTCATGTGATGATGGGCTGGTCTATCAGAGCGCGAACTGAGCGATCTCTGCCATACCCATAGCTTACTCTGACTGTTCCTTTTACTTATATATTTTCTAGATCTTCCAAGATTGGAAGCCAAAGCGTCACATTTTTCCTTTGCCCCTCAACTTTCTCTTCATAATTGCTGAGGGGCACAGGGCACTGGGTGGGGCTTTGGTTTCCCGGGCGTTTCCACACCCTCCTCAGCTCCCTGCCATGGAGTGGCTTCGGTCACCCAGGCTTTATTGTGGTCGGCAGGGAGGGTTATGTGGAGGCGCTCGGTTATGGTCTTGGCCTTGCTCAGGGCCTTGGGGATGTTCGGCCAGGCAGCTTGGGGAACAATAACAACTGGTACTCCAGAAAGGCTGTCTTTATCAGCCACCAACGTTGATGCCAAATCATCTGAGACCCCGAGTGAGGGGTACTCTCAGAGCCCCCTTGAGGCACGCTTGTTTGAACCTTACAAGGAGGGGTGTGGTATAATATCAGTGGAAGTTAAATATCTCTTAAGCTATAATTCAAACAAAATCAATCTAAATTAAATTACTCTAAGTCGAAATTTAATTCAATCTGAAACAAGCTAATTTACATCCAAAGGTCACACACAATTATTTATATTCAATCAAGGTTCTAAGGGTTAATAATATTTTAGGATTTAACTCACCAATAGTTCCACGTGGCAATGAGACAAAGGAAAACGTTTACCCATTATGGCGGACGACGGGGAAACCAGAGACCGGCTCGAAATCACAGGTCAGGGAAAATAAATTATATGAGAATGGACATGAGTAATATGCTTAACTGTCTGTCATGGCGTCGATGAGAGCGTCGTGAATGTGTAGATGTGTGTATTGCTGGCAGTTTATTGTGATTAGAGGCACAAAAGCACGATCAACTGAAGGCGGAAATTATATGTTAACTGGGTGGTGTTCGTGAAGGCTCTGATCTGTTCCCAGACGTTCACCTTGCTGCCTTGGCAAACACCAGGTGCCCAAATTATCGTATCATATCTATGTTGCTCAGTACGATAAATTAAATCAATATATACGATAAATTCATATATACTACATAAGACCGTGTCAATATTGCTTAATAGCATATTAGGCCTTTTATAATCTTAATTTACTTACAATCTTATAATTCACGATCTAATCGTCCTACGCCCTACCGTGGGAATGACCGTTAGACTGTCGTATACCTAGTGACGTCACAGAGACGTACCTTAGCACATTAATTGTCTTACACTATCGTATTACACGATGAGGGGTCTCCTCCAAAGATTCCTCACTCCTCACCCGCTTGAGGTTAGCAATCTCAACCTCCATCTCTACGCCAGTACTTGCTGAATCGGAATTACGACCTGTCACAGAGCTTGTCACATAAGGAGGTTGCACAATGACAGAGGGACCATCAACTGTGAGGGAGGGTCCACAGGCAGGGGGGCAACAGGAGTCCCAGACTTCCCACGAGGAGGACCAGGAGGACGCTTGGCAACGGAGGAGACTCACGAAGGAGCAGAAGACTTGTGACGTCTCACAGAAGGAACATTATGCACAAGTGCAGCAGGCTTGGACTTTGAGAGGAGAGGTGCGAACGAAACACCAGGGCGAACAAACATAGAAAACACACAATCCTTAGCTTCAGCAAAGCTTAGTTTCTCTTTTGTACGTAGAGACAATATCTTCTTGTCAAATCTATATCGATCACAAGATTTGGATGAAGCAGCGTGTCCACCACCACAATTCACGCAGGATACCAGACCCGAACAGTCTATACCCACATGTACCGAACCCCACAGGAGACGCACACAGATGGTAGTACCAGGGCATTCAACCGGCTGGCACGCAAGTGATGTGATGGACAGAAGGCGAGCACTTTGCTCCTCATCTGCTACCTCAACTAGTGTGCTACCATCAGCTTGCGGAACCACCTTCGGGGAAGAACCACAGGCACAAACTAAATCTCTGAGTTTTGAAAATGTTGTGACGTAGAAGATCTAATCCCTTGGAGTAATGAACCACCACAAACTTAGTAAAGGGAACTCTTAAACTAGGCTCAGGAAGGGACCCAACAGCTCTCCGAGGACGACGGGACCTACTTGACAGAGGCCTTTGTGTCCTGCCTGCCTGGAAAGGCTACATAGTCACCACAAGAGAAGGGGGAGGATCAAAAGAGGGGGAACCGAAAGATCGCCAGAGTCGTCAACAGTCAAATGTAGGTTAGAAGCCATAATACAACAAATTTGAAATTCACTACAGCCGGTCCCATATCCACCACGGAGCCACATTTACGGGACAAGACAAAATTGCCTCAGGGATCCAGCCAGAGCATACGCCAGCGAAATGTCATGAAGGTGACTCCGTCCGTCGAGTTCGGCACAACACCTAGCTCCCTTGCTTGGCGTAAAGGGGCCACAGATGCGACCCCAGTTCAACGGGAATGAGCAGTAGCCACCTACAAACTCCCTCCAACAAAACCAAAGAATATCCAAAACAGAACTCCAAAGTACGCAAAGTCATCAACAGTAAGACAGGGCTGAGGAGTACGACATCACTGGAAGGCCCCACTTTTACCAGTGATGAAGGGGGGAGCACTTGGGCCATAAAGCGGATGAAACCCGAACCCTAGAAAGATAGGTTCGCTACCCAAATAGGCGAAACCATCGGCCACGCTTCAAGCCCCGCCACCGCTCGAAAGGTGGCTCCCCATTGGCGGGGGTAATATGTAGAAAGATAAGCTAAATTGGAAAATGAAGTACATACTGTTATCTTTGTACTGGTGTTGAATGGACATCGCTATGTCGCTGGGTTGTTGTGAATATTACGCATGCGGGAATATATGAGGCCTACCGAGGTCTGGGGTGGAAGTTCGGTGTGCAGTTTAAGAGGC
This sequence comes from Paralithodes platypus, assembly GCA_032716605.1. NCBI lineage: Eukaryota > Metazoa > Arthropoda > Malacostraca > Decapoda > Lithodidae > Paralithodes > Paralithodes platypus. The sequence goes on from CM064507.1 coordinate 3,640,155, forward strand.
TTTCCGAAGTGCAGGGGTTAAGCAAATTTGCAAAGTTTATTATCGCCTGTTGCTCTCTGGTCATTATAATTTAGTGGCCCTATTCCAGTTTTAATTTATCTATTACCATTAAGGTAACCATAAATTGCTTTGGATTTTTAACACTTTCCTTTGCTATATAACTTTCATAATTACGCTTATCTGTCCGAATTCATTTTCTTCACTAACGTTCTACTTAGTTTGTATAGATAGCTCCAGTTTTCATTATTTATTGCATTTTTGTATTAGTTTAGGATATGTATTCCTTTCCCTTAGGCTTAGCACCTTGCAAATATTCTTATTGAACCAGGGAGGTTTGTTTTAGCAGTATTTACTTTAAGTTTCGTGGGTAGGCCTACGTATTTTTGTTGTGCAGTCATGAATATATTTTTGAATTTGTCCCATACTTCACTTGTTTTGTCAATACTGCTAAGTCGCTGAGGGCTCGCTTAAGTCCGTTGTAATTCACATTTTTAAAAACTGGTATCTTCATTTTTTTTCTTTTCAATAGTACAGTATAATAATTCGCAATTTATGTCGATTCTAATGAGCTTGTGATCAGAGGTGGATAAATGCTTGCCGATGTCAAGATTAGATATCATGTTTCAATTTGTACTGATAACCAGATATAGTATATTGTTTTCGCTTATCGGTTCTATTACGCCTTGATGTAGAAAATGTTCTTGTATACAATTAACCATTTTTTGCGAATTGGAATTACTTCCGGTCATAAGGCACCAGTCAATGTTGAACAGATTATAGTCTCCGAGTATTATGCTTTCATTAGCATTAAGTTTTTTTTTTGCAATATTTCGTATAGGTGATTATCATTGCCCTCATTTTGACTTGGAGGTCGGTATGCTGTAGTGTTATTAATGTTTGAGTTATTATTTAATTATTTTTGGGGAGTGAAACCTTGGTTGGATTTAGATGACCGGCAATCCACATAGCCACCCCACCTCTCGACTTTCCGTTAAATCTATCTTTATGAAAACATTTATATGAGTCGATATGGTATTCAAAAGTTATATCTGTTGATAAAATCTGTTCGGTTAACGTAAGGCATTTTAGTTCATCTATCTTGTTTCTAATCGAACATGCATTGAAGGATAATACTATTTATTATACTGAACTCTAGATTGTGGAAGGTAAATTATGTTGGTATTGCTTGAGTTAATAGTTTATTTTGGGCGACAGTTGGCGGATTATTTTTAGTTAGAGTGTTTAAGGTCAAGGAGCGATTATTTACGGTAGCGGGAGCTGAGGGAATACTGTGAATGGGTTGAAGAGGAGTGAAGTCTTTAGGTCAATAATCCTTCAGATTACTAAGAAAAGTTGTTTCCGGCTTAATGGGGCATTCGTGAACTTTGTATACAGCGGTGCTTAAAATACCACTCGCATACCTCACACCTGCTTCGGATAAATGAATACCGTCTCTTTTGTATAAGGACGATTTACCTTGTCTCACTAACATCCATATGTCCTACCATCATCCATCTACCTCACTATCATCCATCTACCTCACTATCATCCATCTACCTCACCATTATCCATCTGTCCCACCATCATCCATTTGTCCCACCATCATCCATCTGTCCCACCATCATCCATCTACCTCACTATCATCCATCTTCATCACCATTATCCATCTACCTCAGCATCATCCATCTACCTCACCATCATCCATCTACCTCACCATCATCCATCTGCCTCACCATCATCCATCTACCTCACCGTCATCCATCTACCTCACCATCATCCATCTACCTTACCATCATCGTTCTGCCTCACCATCATCCATCTACCTCACCATCATCCATCTACCTCACCATCATCTATCTACCTCACTATCATCCATCTACCTCACTATCATCCATCTACCTCAACATCATCCATCTGTCCCACCATCATCCATCTGTCCCACCATTATCCATCTATCCCACCATTATCCATCTATCCCACCATCATCCATCTACCTCACTATCATCCATCTGCCTCACCATCATCCATCTACCTCACCATCATCCATCTACCTCACCATCATCCATCTGCCTCACCATAATCCATCTACCTCACTATCAACCATCTACCTCACCATCATCCATCTGCCTCACCATCATCCATGTACCTCACCATTATCCATATACCTCACCATCATCCATCTACCTCACCATCATCCATCTACCTCACCATCATCCATCTACCTCACCATCATCCATCTACCTCACCATCATCCATTACCTCACCATCATCCATCTGCCTCACCATCATCCATCTGCCTCACCATCATCCGTCTAACTCATCATCATTCATCTAACTAATTGTTCACCATACTTATGAAGCAATGACACAGACACAAACATAATGTGTGTATTCTGATTGTATTTGTTATATACAAACGCCTGCTGTACATTAAATACAAAATAATAACATTTTAAAATACATATAAATGGTTTGGTAATAGTTGGCACTGTTGGCAAGTGTACGCAAATAATATTATGTCTTTGAAACATGTATCAAGAAAGTATCCAGTAACGTATAGTTGTTCTCATGCCCAACTGATACAGATCATAATTTATACATGGTATTAGCTAAATGTATTAAATATAATGGAAAGTATAATAAGCTTATACTATTCAGTAGATTGTTAAAATCTGTCTTTGAGTTCTTCATGTAGGCCTACTTTATATGCAGTAATATTAATAAATACATTAATTAACACTAGTGCTGTATCAGCAGGACGTGTGGGCTTCTGTACACCAACACTATCTGAGGTTGAGGCCAACTGATATATTATTGGAAAATCTTACTGTGGCAAGCTACACCGGAGCAGGACGACTTCCATATTACTATATATTGATAGTTTTGGAAGTATCTGTTATCCTTTAGTTTCATTTCACTTACTTTTCACAACTTTGGTTTACATCTAGTCACAATTTAATATTATCACGTTAATAAACAACTATAATCAGGAAAACTCCAACATTTCATCCCTTACAATATTAATTCTGAATTTCCATAACACCAGTTACAGACATGAATAAGACTATTGTGATATATATTAATTAGGACCATGCCAGTGGCCAACAATGTTATAATACTTTAATGTGCTTATCGTTCTCCTACGACTCGACAACTGGATTAATGACAATACACGAAACCTTATCAATACACGGAACTAATTAGCGGCCGTGGTCTTTCGAAAACTCTTAATGATGTTCATAACAATGGTCACGACAATAACAACGGACAGAATGTAATTGATTAGTTATATAATTATTACTTGTTATATAACATGAGTGGTGAATAAGTGTATATTCAAAAGCGCTTTCATGTTGAATTACTTTATGTACGTAAGTTTCACCTGTCTGAAATACATAATGCATTATCTCTTTGTCTAACTCTATTGTCAGACGCCTTGATTCCCGAGGGCGGATGGCCACGAACTAATCGTCTACCCCAACTACCCATTGGTGTGTATAGTACGTGAAGTGTATGTGTAATGTTATCATAGTGTTGGCATGGATGTGGATGTGAATGTAATTTGTAAATATGATAATCAGTTACTAAAAATATACTTGAGTATATATATATGTGATGCTGGTCTATCACATGTCTGTAGGCCAATAAACCGACGGTGGCCACACCAGGGGACGAACCCTTTAACCTTGAACCACTTTAACCCTAGTCTAGCGGGTCCTCTGTGGCCGTTTTGGGCCTTTTCAGGCCATTCTGACTGCTATATCAACCATCAGTATGAAAGGAACTGTATTGCGCCAAAAACTAGGTGGAAATCGCTACACAATGACGCCACATACAGCTACGTAGCACTCGTGGAGCACTGACAGTGTTACCTCGAAGATGGAAGTTTAGCTGATTTTGCTACCTTGCTCACTTTTAGCGAACTATTGGTTACACTGTCATCCTCCCGCGCGGTGGGGGAACTGGAGTTAGTGTGGGCCGGGAGGCCACAGATGTCGGACGTATGGATCATTACTATCCCACCCATTTTCACTCGATTTCCACCCTTTTTTCACCCGTTTTTTGCCAGTTTTTTCAACTCGACTTATGTGGTGAGCCGCTTTTTAAGGGTTAATATATGCACAAAATATAAATTAAGGGGCTAGTGGGTGGTTTTTTGGTCTATTCATTAATTTATTAATATATTTCTTAGTTCCTCGCTAGACCTCCATCAAACTTAGAAAAACACTTCCTGGACCCCCTTCAAGATAAATTTGTACATTTTTCGGTAAACAAAAATCCCCGGCCAAAGGTCGGTTTCTCTTAAAACTACAGGCTCGCTATTATTAGATTGCACGAAAGGTCTTAAAATATCCAATTAAATAGGTCGAAAAGTGTTTAAATCACCAAACTAATGGGTTGAACATCTTAGAATTATAAAATTAATTTAAAAAAATGAGGGAGAAGGGGTTCAAAAAAAGCAACTCTCTGCCCCTTAACACCTTAAGAGCGGCCTATGCGGTTTATTTATATGTACCGCCCAACGGGGTGTTTTTAGCCAAAATAGGGCTGTTTACGTGATCATTTTCATGCCTAAATAAGACCCAGAACGTATAACAAGTATCTATCCCTGAAAGGGCATAAACAGAGCTTTCGAATGACACCATAACGATCCTTTTATGATGGCTAGTTTTCTTGCAATAACCGTGCAACGCGAGTGCAAAAAGCATGTAATTAGGCACTTTCCCCATACAATTCCTTATATAGCGAGTGAGAGAGGTAGGAGGGAGGTGAGATTCATGTCAGTAGGTTCGCCGCGGTGGTCTGGAGCAGTCATACGCTCGCTACTCTCCTGCCACCACTTGTCTCTCTCTCTCAGCAACATTACGTGCTGAAATTGCCACTCGCCTATATAAGCTCGCCGCTCCCTGCCTCGGGGACTCCAGATTCAACTGACCAGCTGACGACCACACCTCTCTCTCTCTCTTGCTCTGTACTTTTTTCTTTTTTTTTTTTTCTATGTGATTGAGGGAGGCAAAAGGCATAACTGCCTATAGCGAGTGCCTCCCCCATAGTTGAAAGAGTGACAGGGCCAAAATCAAGGGACGTTCGAGCCAAAATGCCTGGACACACGGAGTTTGAAGCAATTTAAGTCATAGGAAGAGGGAAAGACTTCCAGAGCTCAGCTGTTGAGTAGAAGAAAGTTTGAGAGTAACGTTTCACTCTTGGGTTGGAGAGTTGCACAGAGTAGGGGTGGGATTGAGTTGCAAGACGGGTACCACGTGCCCTACGTAAAGGAGGTGGTATGCACTGGGATAGCTCTGAGGAACACTGATTATTATAGTAGCGATAGAATAGCGAGAGAGATGCAACATTGCGGCGGAGAGAGAGAGAGATTGCAGAGAGTTGGTGAGTGGACGGGAGTTAATGATACGAAAGGCCTTCCTTTCAACTTTGTCTAGGAGAGCAGTGTGAGAGGAACCTCCCCACACATGTGAACAATACTCAATACAAGGGCGCACTATGCCCCTGTACAGAGCAAGAAGCTGTGCAGGGGAATAGAACCCCCCTAAGGCGGTTGAGCACACCCAGCTTCTGGGAGGCTGCCTTAGCAAGACTGGTAATATGGTCCTTCCAAATGAGAGCAGAAGACTAAAGTTACTATTATAGTAACCATTATATTTTGTGAAGTACTACAATTATCTCTCCTTGCTACCTTCATAGATAAAGCAGTCTGCATACCTGTGTTCCCGAGTGTTGAGTATAGCCTATAAGAGTGTCACCTATTTATATACATGTTATAGCCTATTAGTGATATTGGATATTATCTTGTGATCAGTTAATAATTAATTATCATTGAATTTCCTGTAAATTCATATTATTCTATTATATCCTTTTGATTGCCTTTATTAATGTTATAAGTATAAAGCATTAATTAATTTGTGATTAGTTTCCAAGTTTGTGAATTTGATTAGATTATAATATTTTCTCAAGTGTTGCTATAGTTGTATTAATTACTTGTTATGCTGTTATCAATATTGTGTAGATTCCCTTAAGTTATTAAACAGATATTAATCATTTCCAGTGATCTCGAGAAAATATTAATTCTTATGGGATATAATTATTTTTACAATGCATTGCTTCAGTAAAGCTACATAGTTATTTATTTTGTCCTTGCATATTTTCTGATAATCATAGTGCTTTATATATTCTTATTTTCTCGTCCTGAAGAGAATTTCTTTTTTTACTTGATACATTATAATACTTAATTTTATTAAACTAAGAATGTTTATTCTAGTATTTTCCTTGAACCTGGATGTTTTGGGGAGGGTTTTGTCATCAGTCCTTAATCTTATACTTAGCCTATTTGTTTGTCATTTCACCTCGCCCAGAAACATAACAAGAGACAGAAACGAGCGAGGTACGTGGAGAAAACGAGTGGTGAAGAGAGTAGTGAAGGAAAGTAGATGAGGAATTTGGAAGGAATCTAAGTGTAAAATGGAGTGAGTGTAAGAAACTGTTCTGGAAAGAAGTCAAGAAAGCTAGGGAAGGTAGCAAGGGAAAAAGTAAGGGTGTGAAAGATAGGAATTGGCGAGTGCTAGCCGAGAAGCAAGAGAGAGTCGAAAGATGAAGGGAGTACTTCAACGAATTGCTGAATGTAAGGAATGAAGCGCCAGCAAACTTAGTTGGATGGGGTATGGGAGAGAGAAGTAGTGGAGGAGAAGGTCAGAAGTGTGTGAACCATGAAAAGAGTGAAGTTGGGGAAAGCACCAGGAATAGATGGAGTGTGTGGGGAAATGCTGAGGTATGGTGGTGAGATAGTGATCGAATGGGTATGGAAAATGTACGAACTAGCATGGGAGAAGGGGAGTGCACCTGATGACTGGAAGACAAGCATAATAGTCCCCCTATAATAGGGTAAAGGGTAAAGAAGAGTGTGTGGTAACCACAGAGGAATATGTCCTCCAAGCATAGTAGGAAAGATGTACAGTAGGGTAGTGATTGAGAGAGTGAGAGCGGGAACGGAGAAATGGATAGGTGACGAGCAAGGCGGTTTTAGGAAGGGAAGAGGGTGTGTAGATCAGATTTTTACCCTGAAATGTGTTGTTGAGAAATATCTTGAGAAACAACAAAAGCTGTATGATGCCTTTATGGATTTTGAGAAGGCCTATGACAGAGCAGATAGAGAAGGTATGTAAAAAGTACTTGAAATATACGGAGTAGATGGCAAGTTGCTGAAAACAGTCAAGCACATGTACGAGGGTGCAAAGGTGGCAGTACGTGTAGACAATGAGCAGAACGAGTTCTTTGATCTGAATGTTGGGTTGAAACAGTGGTGTGTGATGTCCCCGTGGTTGTTTACTGTATATATGGAGGGAGTCATGAAAGAAATACAAGGAAGAGCAGTGGATGTTGGTGTATCACTGATAAGGGACGGAAACAAGTGGAAGCTACCTGTACTGCTGTTTGCTGATGATACAGTTCTGATGAATGATAATGAATGGGAGTTGCAGGGTCTGGTAAATATGTTTGGAACAGTGTGCGAATTGAACTGATTGATAGAAATCTTGGCACCGCAACAACAAGATCATATGGCGCCGAACAAGCTAATTTAATTGCGGAAAACTAAAATCTTAAAACAACTTTAGTAAAATTAGTTATCAAAGTAAAAGCAAAGCAATCATAAAAACTGAAAGAGGCCAGCCTTTTTCAAAAATAAAAATACATCGTCTCCAGGGGCACCAGCCTCCCCTCCAAGCATTGAAGAGAGACAGTAAGTACCATCCGCCTTCCGGTACCATAAAAGCAATCTCCGACGCAAGTCGACCAAACTGGGACACAACCAGCAAGTGCCTGACAGTAAGTTAGTGGTCTTGCCACTGGCCTGGTAATCCAAAGGTCCCAGGTTCAAATCCCGATGTATCAATGGGAAGATATTATTGGGATGGAATTTGTGCTGTACCTAGTATCAGTGCATTACCACAAGCCCACCGAAACGTCAATAAAATACCCTCATTGTTCCCTGATTAAATAGCACTGTATGAATATTCCCATATTCAAAATATGCTATAGGGGTGCAATGCCTGATGAGTTATCTGCTCAACAGGTGGCGTTGTGTGTGTGTGTAAGTGTGAAAGTCCGAGTGTAGGGGGTGAGACAGTGAAGCACGGGAACGAGGTGGCTTCAGAGATGGGGTCGTTTCGGGCCATGAGTGAGCACCGTGCCTCATGTGAAGGCAAGATGGCAGGTGCTCGTTGTACTCTACGTGCTTCACATGTCTCACTCCCTAGACTGGAACAAGACCTCACGGGCTTCACTGTTCATTGTAAAGCAGTGAATGTTAAGGCTCTCAGCCTATGCCCTAGAGGAAGTAAGTTGGAATATAGAAAAAAAAAAAAAAAAAAAAAAAAAGGGGAACTAGACAGTCATCACAGAATGGCGGTACAACTCCACACATAAGGAACTCGTGGGTGAGCCTGGTATGTCCAATGCGGAGGCGAACTGAAGTAGTTTCCACCTTGCGAGGAATGGTAGAGCAAGCTCTTGGCGACACTAATTTGTTAACTTCCCTGAGCTTATTAACCGTGACACAATCCCACCGTGCCTGCCAACGAGCACGAACAGCAAACATGAGAGGAGTACGCAGATCAGAAGCAGGCAGAGGATAATTTACATTGGAAGGTCTCAAAGCTGCAGCTTTTGCCAAAGCATCCACCCTTTCATTACCCTTGACACTAACATGTGCAGTAGGGTGGTCCACCAAAAATATTTTTTATACTTTTATTCCTCCACAAGGTTATTTATGTCCATTACCCATAGGTTACAAGCCTATGAAATGTCATGGCGATAAAACTTAATTTAGAGGTCGACCTATCATCTCGCTTTCTATCATAGGATTTAACCCGGAAAATATCACATACCCGAATTGGAGCACTTCCCGACATCACAGACCCAAATGGTGTTGATTTCTGAATTATCCTGGGTTGGTAACCCCATAGACACATTTTATCAACTAAAAACTGATATACAGCTGTCTGAATGCTGATTTTCATTATTTGGTTTTCATACCGTAAATTAGGGTTAGGCCATACCCTGGTTAGGGTACTTCTAATAGAGATAGAACAAAATGGTTTGCATTTTTGAACTCAGAAGGGTCGATTTACACATGGAAATGCTTTCATATTTCATTTATTTACTAAAACCTGCAAAATATGACAGAAAATTTCAAGTTCTCTATTTTCCTATAGAAAAACGATTTTTTTTGGCAATATTTTGTGAATTGTCACTAAATCCGTGTCGATGAAACCACTTCTATGTGTAAATCGACCCTTCTGAGATAAAAAATGCGAGCCATTTTGCTTTATCTCTACTAGAAGTACCCTAACCTGGGTATGGCCTACCCCTACAATTTACTGTGAAAACCAAATAATGAAATTCAGCATTCAGACAGCTGTATATCAGTTTTTAGTTGATAAAATGTGGTCTATGGGGTTATCAACCCTCTAAATATCATTGTATCGCGATGAAATTTTGCACACAAGGAGAGGAATGCAACACGAAAAAAAGCAGCGGTGTGGAGAAAGGACCAGTGCACTTTGAAATTTTACCCCCTCTTCTTGGACCACCCTAATGTGCAGGGACCCAACAAAAATTCATTTTTTTCTCTCGAAGATGAATGAGAAACAGCCACTTTAAAATCGCTATAACTATAGGATAAGAAGAATTAAAAGATTCCAGAGCCATGAGAGCCCCTTGAGAATCACTAACAATGGTAAAATTATTGTTTTGGTGTGCAAACACCAATTTCAGAGCTAAACTGATAGACAATTCCGCAGTAAAAACCGAGGCAGCTAAAGGAAGACTACCTCCACGGCTGAAGTCAGGGAACACAACACCAAAACTAACACTGGAGGCAGATTTAGAGCCATCAGTATAGACAGGCTCAGAACTATTATGACTAGAAGAATGTTCCAAAAACAAATGAAGAAGAGACTGAGGAATTTGAATTTATTGATAGAAATCTTGGCACCGCAACAGCAAGGTCATATGGCGCCGAACAAGCTAACATATTTGCAGAAAACTAAAATCGTAAAAACAACATGTGTAAAATTAGATATCAAAGTAAAATCAATGTAGCCTAATCATAAAAACTGAAAGAGGCCAGCCTTTTTCAAAAATGAAAACACATAATCTCCAGGGGAACCAGCCTCCCCTCCAAGCACCGAAGAGAGACAGTAAGTACCATCTGCCTTCTGGTGCCGCAAAAGCAACCTCCGGCGTAATTCAACCAAACTGGGACACTCAACCAGCAAGTGCCTGACAGTAAGGGGAACTAGACAGTCATCGCAGAATGGCGGTACACCTCCACACATAAGGAACTCATGTGTTAGTCTGGTATGCCCAATGCGGAGGCGAGCCGAAGCAGCTTCCAATTTGCGAGGAATGGTAGGGCAAGTTCTTGGCGAGACTAATTTGGTAACTTCCCTGAGCTTATTAACAGTAACACAATCCCACCGTGCCTGCCAACAAGCACGAACAGTAAACACGAGAGGAGTACGCAGATCAGAAGCAGGCAGAGGGTAATTTATATTAGAAGGTCTCAAAGCTGCAGCTTTCGCCAAAGCATCCACCCTTTCATTACCGTTGACACCAACATGTGCAGGGACCCAACAAAAATCAATTTTTTTTTTCCCTCGACGATGAATGAGAAACAGCCACTCTAAAATCGCTAAAATAATACGATGGGAAGAATTAAAAGATTCCAGAGCCATGAGAGCCCCTTGAGAATCACTAAAAATAGTAAAATGAGTGTTGCGGTGAGCAAACACTAATTTCAGAGCTAAAATGATAGCAGACAAACCGAGGCAGCTAAAGGAAGACTACCTCCACGGCTGAAGTCAGGAAACACAACACCAAAACCAACACAGGAGGCAGATTTAGAGCCATTATTATACACAGGCACAGAACTATTATGACTAGAAGAATGTTCTAAAAACAAATTAAGAAGAGACTGAGGAGTGACCGAATCCTTTGAGCCTGTAAAAAAACTGCAGAATGATGGTTCAGGCAGGACCCAGGGGGCAATCCTTGAAATTTGCACGGGACTCGCAGGAACCGTCGACAGATTAAACTCCTTCATAACTTCACAAACGCTATAGCCAAAAGGATGAGGCATTCGAGAATGCTGACCATAATATTTTTTTTTTATTTTTTACCCGAGATACGGGTACAAACAAGAGAGTCTGGAAGGCCCCGAATCCGAAACCAACAGCGCACAACCACAGATTGACGCAGTAAATCTAAGAGAGGTACACCAGCCTCCACCAGCAAGCTGGGAATCGAGAAGACTGAAAAGCTCCAGTTGCAAGACGGAGAACAGCATCTAGAGTCTAAGTCTGGGGTCCGTGGCAGAGGAGTAGACCTCACAGCCTTATGACAGGTTGGATGCGACAAATGCTTGAAACAAATGCAGTAGTGTTCTGTGATCAGCACCCCAAGAGGTTTGTGACAGAAGCCTTAACAGATTCAAAGCCTTCATACACGATGCCTTCAGATTTGTCAAGTGCAGAACCCAAGTCAAACGGCAATCAAACGTGAGACCCAAGCACTTTGTCTCTGCCTCACAACCGAGTCTCCTGCCACAGAGCATTAGATCAGGGTCTGGGTGAACCCCTCTTATTCTGCAAAAGTGCATAGCCACAGTCTTTGATGGGGAAAACTGAAAACCCTTGGAATCAGCCCACACAGAAATCCTGTCCAACGCAAGTTGCATACGTCTCTCAATAGCAGACATGCGGAAACCAGAAAACCAGATAGCCAAATCATCTACATATAAGGACGAGGATACCCCAGCAGGCACAGCATCGAGAATACTATTGACGGCCGCCTCAAACAAAAATGCACTTAGGACACAACCCTAAGCGACACCTTCCTCCTGGCACAGTGGCGCAGAGAGAGAAGAACCCACACGGACCCAAAACACACGATCAGTCAAGAAGTCTTCAAGCGAACGGTGTGCGTAAAATGGAATCTGAAGGTAAATGCGGGGAAGAGCAAGGTTATGGTCTTCGAAAGGGGTGAAGCCACAGAGTGTGAGGTGAGGTTGAATGGTCTAGCTATGGAAGTTGTCAGCTCATATAAGTACCTGGCCAGTGAGTTGCGTAAAGATGGGACTATCGATGGAGAAGGTGCAACAGGGGAAGAGGGTTGTAGGAATGCTGAAAACAGTAACAAGAAATACGGTGTTCAATATGGAAGTGAAAAAGTCCTTGCATGACAGTGTGCTAAACCCGACACTGACTTACGGAAGTGAAGCATGGACGTTGGTGGAGAAACTCAGACCAAGAGTGAGAGAGGTGGCAATAAGTTACTTGAGAAATACGTGTGGAGTTACATGGAAGGATAGACAGACGAATGAGGAAGTAAGAAGGAGGTGTGGTGTGGAGAATGATGTGCTGGAAAGTGTGAAAAGGAACACATTGAGATGGTTTGGCCATATGGAATGTATGTGAAGCAAGATAATGACTAAGAGGGTGTACGAGAGCGAGGTGGAAGGACAGAGAAGGAGAAGTAAACCGAAAGAGAGGTGGAAGGATGGAGTGAAAAAGTATATGGATGAAGGCGGTGCTGGTTGGGAGGAGGGTCGTCGACTGACTGGGCACTGAGGTGCATGGGAGCATTTCGTTCGTGGCCACCCTTACTGGGATCACGGCGGCAAGCAATAGATAGATAGGGCCTAGATAGAAAATCAATAATGTATGACTTTCGAGTTTGTCTTTAATTGATTTGATGTCTTGACATCTTTGCTTTCCTAGCAACCTCCACGGAGTGATTGTATGATCACCGACTGATTGCCACCAGTCATAATTATGATTCGTCAAATCAGAAGCTATCATGTTCGGTAGAGGTATCACGAGTGAGTAACTGGCGTTATCTACCTAAGGGATTATGTAGTAACAAAAATGGACATCAGACATCAACTGTGTAGTAGCCTATATAGTATATAGATTTCCCCCTCGCTTTCATACATTTTGGCATTCAACCCAGGCTGCTATGATGGTGTGATGGCTTGTGCCATATGTGCGTATAAAACCCCAAGCGTGTCAAGAGCATACAACAGGTCTACAAGTGTATGTGGAAACTGCCATCCCGAGCACACAACCACACACGGTAGTACCTTTGCCTAGAGTACACTTAGCTACGAGAGTGTAAACACGTCTCGCCAACGAGACTCTCAATTTTAAAGGGTGGAAGGAGGAATGGAAAGGAAAACAATAAGGAGGGGGAGAAAGGATGAAAGGAAATAATAACTTGATATGTAGGAAGAAGGAAAAGAGGAGGAAAAATATAAAGGAAAATAGAAAGGAGGAATGATAAAAGAAAATATTAGAATGAAGGGAAGGACAGGAGGAAGAGACGTTTATTTTTCAAATGATAGAGTGAGGAGATAGCAATAATGATGGAGATGAGAGAAACAAAGAAAGATTAAGAAGAGAGAGTGGGTAGGAGTAGCGAGGAAATGAAAGGAGAAAGTGGGAATCAAAGAAGATATAGATAGAGGAAACATGAATAGAGACTAGAAAATAGATAGAGGGAGAGACGATAAAGATGGATGAGAGAGAAAGGGAGTGAGGGCCGTCTCCTAGTAGGTAGATAAAGGTAATATAAGAAGATATATGTTAGAAGGATGAGGGAGTAGAAAAGGAAGCAAGATAGTATGTCATTCATTTCATTTCATTTTCTATGGAGCTCGTCCTGGAATCTTTACGACTCTGAACCTCACGATTCTATACAGGACTGGTTATAAATGAGATAAAGATGGCAAATGTAAGACTAGTGAGTGAAGTTAGCATAAAGATAAAAAGAAAGAGTAAGGAAATACAGAAGGGAATTGGGCAAGGAGGATAAAGAGAGCACGAAAGGAAGGACAAAAGGAAGAATGAGAGCAGCAAAGGAGTGAGAGTTGTCTTCTAGAAGGTGGAGAGAGGAAAACAAAAGATAAAGATAATATAAACACAAATTGAAGAAGGGGGGGGGGGGGCATAAATAGGGAAGAAACATCTTGAACAAGGACATATACAGGGATCTGCCTTGTGTGGTCCGATCGGCTTTCTGCAGACTCCCATTTTCTTATGTTCTTATGATGAGAGCATAGGGAGTGAAGGCCGTCTCCCAGAAGGTGTGGAGAGAGAGGGATAGGAAGTGAGAAAAGGAAGGACAAGGGACCCACCCTGTCTGGCGTGCAAACTACGGGGGGTTCTATCCACCAGGGGAACTTGTCCGGGTGTGTCTTGTCTTAGCCTCTCAACCTGGTATTTCACCTTCTCAGAAGATGATGTCCTACTAATCATGACTACCAATGTTATTACATCACCAATGCCGGTGTTTCCTGCATTATATGTGCTAATGCCTATTAATATTGTGTACAGTTATGCTTGGTTGGTCAGTGTTACTAAAAGTTGTCTCGTACAACAATGTAAGCGGACAATTAATTGAAAACACATATTCCAAATATAGAACGTAGGTTTGTGGAGTTTATTAACCGATGACTTTAACTATCATCTTAACAGAAGGCTTAATCGTGTAATGTATGACATTATTTTTCATAATAAATACATTTTACATGATATACTGTACATTACACCAGATCAGGTTTAGTTGTGCACTTCCACAATACGAGATGATCGTAGATGTTTATCCAATTATGGGATTGAAGAAGTTAACCTGTGATAACATGGATATTTCAAGGATTAGAAAAACAAACACCATTATAGTTCATAACAAGCTTAATACGCACACTCTAGGAAATGAGTGTCACGGAAATGTTCAGTCAGCCATTAATTCCATCTGTTTCCATATAGATATTTCAATGTTCTACTGTTCGTCGAAGTACTACTAAAGTCCAATGTAAAGTAATTGACCTCATACCCAACTTAACCCGAGAGCGGCATACTATTGGTAGTTCAAAATATCCCGACAAGCGAGGATATTTTGGTTCATTCCCGCCTAAAATCGTCATTTTACCATAAATATCGTTATTACTTATTCATATGCGCCTATTTTACGTTTAATATGAAGATATTAACATGTAACAGCAATAAAACAAGTGGGAATAGTGTTTGGGGGGCGAAAAATTATTGCCGACCCTCCAGTCATGAGGTGAGAGACGAACGAGACATATATCCTCTCTCTCCGAGCCCTAAAGGCAGACTGAAGTCTGTCTCTAGCTTTCTTTCTCTTCTCACGCTCTCTATATGGGCAGTAGAAGACCTTGGAACCGGGTTGGAGATATTGGCACGATAAATAAACCGATAAACAAGGGAATAAGAGGAAAAGTAGGTGATAATTGAAGAGGGGGTGGGGGGAAGGAGGTGATTTTGACACATTTGGAGGAGTGATAGGTATGGAGGGGAATTATCTCACTTAATCACATATGCTACTGCTACTGGGGTCTTTTAACTCTTAACCGACGGGGGTGTTTGTAACTTCTACTACCTGCCAGGCGGGCATATTTGCCCTAAACGAGCTTCATTCCATGCTCTTTTTCATGCATAAACAAGAGCCAGATCGTAATACAATTATGTATCCGTGAAAGAGCAATAATATTTTTTTCCTGGTTTCGCGAGGCCGTGGGTGTGGAATGTTGCAGTGGGGACCCAGTCGCGGCACTACAGCTGTGCCAAACGGTCAGAGCCCGCCTATCGTCCTCCCAACACGTGAACTCTCTCTCAGAGCCGATAATGTGCTCAAAATCCCTTCCATATGTCGGGCATTGCAGGGGTGACCATTATTCTCTCGGCCGACATATGTCGGGCCCCGCGGCTTGAGGGTTAAAAGTGTTTTTTCAGGCCTTGGATTTTAAGAGTCCCGTTGCCTTTCACCACCAAAACCTCTTAAGAGTCTCTGCTCCTTTCCTGGGTTAATACCACGCCAGCCTCACATAGTTTTTTTATGGTGATGCATTTTGATAAATATCTCTCCTTAGATTTCGGACTGATGGCGTTTGTTTCAGAGCAATGCACATTTGTCTTCTCTTCGGGTCTCTGGAATTTAAGGTTTCCAGCTGATATGGGTAGCAATCTTCCTTTTTCTCATTTCCCAATTTCCCAATTCCCTAACCTTCAAAAAGTACTTAGTGAAGATCACTAGATCTGTGGGTGCTTGAGTTTCTTTGTAGGCTTGTGTAATATATCTTGCAACAACCATCATGTGTTCAAAAAGACTAGAATAAAATAGTTTCAAAATTACACTAAAACAAGCTTTGTAGCTCGTGGGGTTCACCCGCAGCGCTACCATAGACATTCGCTAAAATGAGCAATTCTCGCCATTGACTCGCTACATTTGCCTTTGGTAGCACTGCATATCTCGCAAGACTCTGACTCAGCGCGTTCAGTGCCATGGCCACCTGGCTGGGAAAAGGACGTGTGGCCTGTCGCGCTCCCGCTCCCTTGCACTCAATTTTAGAGGCTTTAAAAGCCATGGCGTTTTGGAACATCTCACGCAGGGAAAAGGTTAAGAAATGCAAAAATCTTGTAACGCGATAGACTTGGCCTGTAATCAGATATAAGCAAAATCAATGAGTTGTCAGAAATTTGACAGATGCCCGGGCTTTAATGTAAGTAAATGTCAGATACTACAATATGGCTCCCAAAACAATCAATAAGAATATCACATGGATGAAGAAAGAGGAGGGAAAGACGAGGAAGTAAATTTGTTGGAGAAATTTTAGGCTAGATGCCAGAAAACTTTGAAAAAATGGAGTTGGAAAACTCAGAGCATTTATTATTTATGATGTTTGTTATCGTTGTTATTGATATGTTATTTTCACCAACACCTCTTTAGTTTCCTCCCATGCATCAGTATTATTTCGAAACTACCATCGTACCTGAACCACACACTCACTCTCATTTTTCTTTTCTCTCATAGCTCACACAGAGCGTCACTCCCACTTTACCTTGTACTATAATTCCTCACGTTTCAAGCCTCTGTAACTCCAAAAGAAAACTTTCAGAACATTCTCGGTTACCATTAATTAGTCTCGGACCCAAGGCTATGGAGAGAAAAACTGAATTGACCTAGTTCCATATGCATTTTCGTATCTTTGTCAATTTCTGGTCACTGTTTAGCAAATTTACCAAATACAAAATATGGTTGTCAACTGACTGATTGACTATTTTACTTCTTGATCGAATTAGGTAAAGGCTATGTATCGACTTCACATCTAATAATAAATAGTTATATGTTACTATAGAGTAGGATAACTATTCATACACTACTAACCAAAACTTTGATAATGATGATATGTCCAAGATGGTTACGGACTATATAATTATTATATTGTTAAAATTGGAGAGGTTTTATTCTATGTGATTGTGTTTCGTAGCTTTATGATGCAGGTACTTTGAAATTTACACGTGAATCAGAAAAGAAGACATTAAGGAAATGATACTTCTACCCCTAGACATCTTTAGTCGTGGGAATTAGTATACTGGCTGATATACTTTTAAAGATATACACAAATGGAGCATATCCTATAGCTAGAACAGATGAATGGTACACGCCTAATGTATCTTGACAACTAAAGTATTACTTGTATGTAAAAACATCCAAAGTTGAGTTGTCGCCCAGATAATATGAGGGTGGAATGATTAAAAAAATATATAACATTGAGTTTCCTCTTCTAATGCTTTCGTTGTGGCTGTAACCAACATAACATATAAGTTGGTATGTATAGATGGGTTTGGTGGAGATGAATTAGGTCGATGCTGGGGTCACACATTCACGTATATGCTCCCGTATGCTCCCGTACGAAGGTTTATTGGTAGTTGGCAACAGAATACGTAAAATGTAAGGGCTTAGTACGCAAAACTTAAATAAAATTGTGTCTAGTCGTGGGGGTTGGTACGCATGGCGGGCGTAGCCACGCTGGTCTTGGAGGTGGATGGTGCGGCCAAGGTCGCCCGGTATGTTTTGGATTGCGAATCAGATACGGGGCTCGCGCTCACGGATGTCAAAAGTCGGGAAAGCATACGTTTTACCTGGCTAGCTGCTACGTCTTACGGCTGCAGCCCCGTAAAACGTAGCAGCTAGACAGGTAAAACGTAAGTTTCTCCCGCCAATCGTACAATGTTCACGTAAAACGGGAAAGTGAAAGTAAGTCCGGCCGCATCTGGCAACACCGCCGCACTGCGTGTTGGCGGGAAGACGCGGCAACGTTGTACGGGGGGTATATAAGAAGCAGCGGGGGACACTCCCGTCATACCTCTCACCACACCGGAGTAGCAAACAACAAACCAACCCTGCCACCTGCTTGCCACCCTCTGCACCCTGCCCTGCCCTGCTTGCCACCCTTTGCACCCTGCCCTGCTCTGCTTGTCACCCTCTGCACCCTGCCCTGCCCTGCCCTGTACCATGCAGAAGAAAGGCGTGAAGAAGGCCAGGAAGGCTTCCCCTGCCACCTCGACGTCTGACACATCACCTGGTGACCCCTCTCAGCCCGGCCCCTCCAACTCTGACCCCTCTCAGCCTGGCCCCTCCACCTCTGACCCCTCTCAGCCTGGCCCCTCTAACTCTGACCCCTCTCAGCCTGGCCCCTCGACGCCTGAAGATGAAATTGTTCTCGACCTCGGCGCCGATAGTGGAGAGCTCGAGGTTGAAGTGGATGATGAGACTGATGAGGAAGAAGAGGAGGAAGAAGTAGAACCTGCACTTACCAACAGCCAGGCTCCACCAAAGAAACGGCGCAGGAAGAAGACGAACGTGATACTGACGGATGAGACGGAGAGGATGCTGGCTGATTGGATTGAGCTGGATGCGCCTTTCATTTTTGACAAGGGGGACCCCAGGCACAAGAACAAGGAACATATAGAGTCTGTATGGGCGGAGAAGGCTGCGACGATGGACCCACCAATGACCGCCTTCGATTTGAAGACCTGGTGGGGATCTCTCCGCTCCAGGTTCGGCCGGCTCAGCAAGTTGAAGAGTGGTGATGGGGCCAAACGACTGACTGAGAGGGAGAAGTGGATCCTCAGTATGTTCCACCCTGAGGATCATCTTACCAAAACGGCTAGGGATTAACGCAGGATTATGGGGGTCTGCAGAGTGCTGATTGGGCCAACCCGGCTGATCCCCCTTCACACCCAACCCCTCTCGTCCATATGCTTATCCAATTTTATCTTAAAGCTCCCTACAGTTTTAGATCCCACTATAGCACTTGGTAGTTACATTGTTCATTGGTGGCACCCCATTGCAATTCCATGCTATTATTAGATAAAGTGTTTCTGTTTCCAAAGTTATTACAATAACATAAATTAATAATAATACTAAAGATGTCATGATTTCACACCATACTATCGACAATAACTTTGAACATATTTTGTCCCCAGAATACCACAACATTTCATTGGTTAAAATAAATTTGTCAAATATGAAAATATTATGTTTCGTGTGTTTAATGTTCTCTTGTTTCTTGTTCAAGGTCCTCGCGAATTCTGAGAAGCTGCGACAGAACCTGGGTCAGGCGTTCGATGTGGTCGAGGACCAGGACCATAAATATTGGCGCTACTCCCTGGAGGGCATGGTGAAAGACTGTGTGGGGCTGCCTCCAGCTTATAACACCACACT
The DNA here is from genome assembly GCA_032716605.1 of Paralithodes platypus. Taxonomy (NCBI): domain Eukaryota; kingdom Metazoa; phylum Arthropoda; class Malacostraca; order Decapoda; family Lithodidae; genus Paralithodes; species Paralithodes platypus. The sequence goes on from CM064507.1 coordinate 3,659,757, forward strand.
CAAGTTGGAACTGTTGGCAGCCATCGACCGGTTCAAGGTTGCCCATGCGGAGGGAGTGCCCCGGCCTGGTCCGGACCTCTTGCTCCACGCCCACAGGAGCTTTGGCTTTCCGGCGCCCCTATCCAACCCGTGGCACAGCAGCATCCGACAGTGATGTACCAGGGCACTCCAGTAACCACCCTGCCTCCTCCCACCCTGTCGACCCAGCCTCAGCCTGGTCTTGGGGGCATCGTGCTACCTGCACACCAGGTTGAAGCCTTGAAGTCGTTGTTGGTGCAGCCACCTGTAACGACACCCCCTCGCCAATTCGTCCCACCTACTGCCTCCACACCCAGCCAACCGTCTTTCGACCTGGGGCAGTTTGGCAACACATTCCTAGAAATGTTGACGGCTCAAAAATCCCCAACACCTGTCATTGTAGGTACGCCTGTGTCTGCCATAGATCCCCTGAATGAGACACAGGAGATCCCCAAGCATTTATAATACCCTCTGTATATATATATATATAAATCTTAATGTGTATTTTTTTTAAATATATGTATTTGTGTAATGACGTGTGTGTTTCTATTTCCAATATTTTATCATAATTGTTGATTAATAAGATGAAAAAAAAAATCTATAATGAAAGTAATGAGCATACAAAATAAATAATTCATTTAAACGCAATAATGATAATATGGTTAATACTAATTATGACAATCATTGATGGACAACTTACATTAAATATAACTGTTAGACATAAAGTACAAAACAAAGGTAACATGGAAAACATAGCAAAATTGAATGCAATTAGAAAGTCAAAGATGTAAAATTAAATAAGCATAGTACAATTTAAGTACACATACAATTTAAACTACATAGGAAGAACCTAAACATTAGAGAAAATGCACTTTCAAAGATACAATTACAATACAAAGCAAACTAGCAAAGCCTCGATGTATTTAAAAGTAAATGTAACTCACCTAAATCCGGTCATCCTGCCAAGCCACAGATCCTTGAGGGGAATTGAAGTAGGTCTTGAGGTAGTTGCATTGAGCCTTGGTAAGCAGGGTTGCAGGTCACGGGTGGGATGTTGTTTCCTACAGGTGGGTCAGTCCTCCAGGCGCCAGGTATGAGTTGGTGGGTGTGTGGGTCCTCTTGATCTACCTCTGATTGTGGTGGGCATCGGCCTCGTAGGGTGTTGTGCAGAATGCATGAGGCCAACACAACAACCTCTACACGTTCAGGTTTTAGAGATATTGCAGTGTGGAAAACCCGGAAGCGGTTGGCAAGAATGCCAAAGGCGTTCTCTACCGTCCGGCGGGCCCTGCTGATTCTGTAGTTGTATATTCGTTCCTGCTTCGTGAGGGATCGTAGGGGGTAGGGCTTCATCATGTAGGCGCGTAGAGGGAATGCATCATCACCTACTAAGAAGTATTCGTGGGTGGTCCAGTGGGATCGGTAGAGATGACCTCGGCGGTTGGCAGATTTGCGTCCTGTTTCTCAAGCAAGTTAGACAGACTGGTGTGTGCAAAGCCACCACCATCAGACTCTGACCCTATGGCACCAACGTCGACGTATATGAACTTGTAGTTGGAGTCAACAATTGCCACCAGGACAATGGAAAAAAACTTCTTGTAGTTGAAGTAATGTGTGCCACCAAAGTTTGGGTTTCAGATCCGTATGTGTTTGCCATCAATGGCTCCTACACAATGTGGCAGATTCCATCGTTCCTCATAGCCGCTGGCAACCTCCTTCCATGCAGCAGGCGATTGTGGCGTCTTGATCTCCTGATCTCCGTAGACAGAAATGATGGCCTGGCAGGTGTCGGGAACAATTTGGCTGATGGTGTTGTGGGCAACACGAAAGTTGTATTGCAGGCTCTTATATGAATCACCCGTAGCGAGGAAACGTAGGGTGATGGCCACCCGCAGACCAGGAGGAATGGGGTTCCGCCAGAATGTAGGTTTCCTCTGAATGAGGGGTGTGACACGTTCAACTATCTCATCAAATAGTTGTTTGTCTACCCGGGTGAAGTTTTTGTATAGTTGTGGACATTCGGTGGCCAACTCTTGCATCAGCTTCTCATAATGGCCATGTTCAGGCCTTCGTTGTAGATATGGCCACACCCACACTGTCCTCTTCCTCCTTTCATTCTTCTTCTCTTCTTCTTCTTCATGGATGTGGTTTGCTATTGCAAGCAGTTCTAACATTTCTATGTAGGAAATGATCCATTGCATGAGCCGGGTGTTTTGCCTGTTCTCCGGTTTGATTAGGGAGTTCACCATCTTGAACTCCTCCAGGATGTATTCCGTGATGTTCTTCATGGTGCCGAGTCAGGAGTGGGAATGGGAACGTTGTGGCCAGCCATGCCCTTTTCTAGTTCCCAGATTCCAACCAAGACATACGTGGTTGACAAAGACTGTCTTTTGTCTGTGTTTGGACAGACGGGGTGTGCCTACGATTGTCCGGACACGGTCCACGTAATACCTACAAACTCACAAGACGTACGGCCTCAGCTACGTAGGTCTTGTGGGGGCGTGGCCATGGGCGTGGCCTGTGTTCCCGCAAATCGGGCAGCCCAGGCGGACTAACGGGGACATGCTTACGCAAGTTGCAAGCACGTACCTAGCTCCTTACGACTACATTACGTCTGACGTAACACTGGCCCCGTTACGGTACGTATGTCGGGAAGTGCAATAGTCTTCCTCTATACGGGCGTACACGGCCGGACTACGCCCGTCATTACACAAAATTGGCGATCACGCCTGACGGGAGCATACGGGAGCGATATACGTGAATGTGTGACCCCAGCATAAGTCAAGATTAGCATTGGTTAGATTGAGGAAAACGAGCGTGCATGGAAGGTAGGTAGTTGTCAATCCTAGTATGGTCGCTGAGATGAATCTTGACAATTCAATCACAAAATGTCCTAATACCTCTCTTCAATGGAAGACATCAAAAGTGCAGTATACTAGTGTTACATATACAATGTAAATACTAGCACCTGATCAGTATAATAGTGATGATTAAACTGGTTACATATTACATTCACATCTAGAGCCATTTGAAGCACGATAACAATACGCATGCACTTCACACTGTTCACAATAAGGGCGGTTACGCAAGACACCCTCTCGTGAAACCAGAAAAAGACACAAATTAATTGATTGATGGGGAGATTCATTTGTATCCACCCCCTCGGGGATCAAGGCGTCTGGTAATATATGTAGATAGCTTGATAAATCGAGGATAAGTGTGGTTGAATCGACACTGAATGTTCTCGAACGGACTTAATGATATATTAACATAATTCCTCCAGAGTCCCGTCCTCTCCACATTAACATCAGACCAGGAGGCAGGGGTTGGGGGGTCAGTAATGGAAATGCCTCAGATACATGGAAGGCCTAGGTTGGCTTAACACTGTGTGCACGGGTGGCGTCTTTTTCATTTTATTCAGGTAAATATTTATCTATCTATATGCTCAGGCCCAATCAGATGATTATATTCTGATTAGTTGGCCCAGGTTGACTTAGCACTGGTTGAGATATACTCGTTGAATGGTGTACTGGACGAGTTGTAAGGGAAAGCCAGTTTATCACTTCATGTTGATAGTCACATAATAACCATGTTACTCTCTGAATTGGTTGATTACATATGCTGATTATTTTAATGTAGCATACTATAAATTTAATTTCATGCATTAACAATTTAACTTCTATGTTGATTTGTTTTTTATTGTTTACCTCAAGTTGTGATTTATATTCATTGTGTAGGAGGGTATGCAAGAGTTATTTGATTTCAATGAATAATCACTCGAGAAAACTCTTGCATGGAAGCTCAACTATTCTCAGCACATTTGGCCGATAAATAATAATTTCAAAAGTTTCCAAAATGAGTTATAGCATTCTTTAATTTACTCTTTGCAAAATATATAATTACTTCAGTATTAGGATGCACTTTCCACTTTATGCTGGCCATTATATTACGGGGGATGGGCCGCTTTTCTGGACCACTTTCTCACGCATGTTTAGCCTCATTAGTTACTAGATGTTAAGATGTTTGTCCCATTAGTTAGTCGATAATAGGACCTTTCGTCCCATTTCTTCGTCAATATTTATACCATTCGTGCTATTTAGGTGAAGATATTTTCCCTGGCGAACGATAGTGAGCCTGTAATATTGGAAGAAGCGGCCTTCGGCCGGGACAGTTTTCTACCGAAAAATTTACAAATTAATCTAGAAGGGGGATCTAATGGATGTTTTTTGTTTTAATTTGATGGAGGTTTGGGGAGGAAACTAGAAAAATAATGAATACATGCAAAAATCGCCCAAAAAGTAAACCATCTCCCCTCACACGGTTGTATACAGCTCAGGAAGGCTTCTAGCAATGAAATGGGTAAATACGATATCCATTAATGCCACAGATCTAAGTGTATTTAAATCAACAAATAATCACCAGAATAAAACTAAAGACTGCGTCTTTGTATCTGAAACAGGTAATTTTAACGTAACTTTAATAATATATTGCATTATTTACCCTGGGGGTAAGGGATTAGAATATGCCCCATGTGCCTTCTGCGTGTGTCGTAAGAGGCGACTAAAGAGGTTGAGTCGGTGGGCTTGCGACCCCTAACCGTAAAAGATGCGTAGCAACGACAAACGAACAATCAGCCTCGGATGCGGACGGACCCTGTGTTGACAAACCCTGACCGACTATGGACAAGCTTACGGACATTCTGAGAATAGGTTCATGGAATGTGAGTGGCATGAATGATGGCACAAAAGAGAGAGAGGTCATGGCAGTGTTAATGAATGCCAGGCTGGATGTATGTGGAATGATGGAGATCAAATGGAAGGGTATAGATGTGAGAGAGTGGGAGTGTGGAATGAGTGTGTGTGCTGGAGTGAGTGAGGGAGCAGCAAGAGAAGATGCGTGTTTGTTTGTAAGTAACAAATTGAAGGAGAGTGTAAGAGAATATGGGTCTGTGGGTTCAAGGATTGTATGGGTGAGAATGAAAGTAGGAATACATATGTGGGTGATTGTTTGTGTGTACGCTCCGACAGATGATAAGCTTGTAAGAGAGAAAGAGGAGTTCTGGGTGAATGTGGAGGTGTGCCTGGATAAGTTTGACAAGAATGAAAGAATATTTCTGATTGGGGATATGAATGGTAAGGTGGGTGACAGGAAAATTGATGGAGTGGTGGGAGGGTGGGGGGTACCGTCAGAGGTGAATGGGAATGGTAGTGCACTTGTGGACGTATGTGTGGGGAGGAGGCTGAGGATAGCCAACACTTTCTTCCGACACAGAATGATACACAGGTACACATGTAAAGTGGTGTGGACGATGAAGGATAAGGAGAAGACAGTGGTGGAACGAAAGTCACTGATTGATTATATATGTGTGGATGAAGGAATGAAGAAATCTGGGCTGGATGCTAGGGTGCATAGGGGTATTGGAGGGGGTCTGTCGGATCATTAGATACTAGTAGCTAAAATTAGGATACAATAGAAGTGGGTGAGGAGAGCTGGAGGGAGGCGAGAGGAAGGTGGAATGGTGAGGAGGGTGGAGAGGCTACAGGAGGAGGAAATCAGGGAAGAGTACAGGAGAGCAGTAGAAAGACGACTAAGTGGGTTCGACCTGGAAGATATGGAGGAAGTGGAGGAGATGAGCAAGGTGTTTGAGGACGAGATATGTGCAGCATGGGAGGAGGTGTGTGGAGTGAGACTAAGACTAAGACTAAGAGGGAGGGGGGTGAAAGGTGCAGCATGTTGGACAGAAGAGGTAAAAATAGCTATGGAAGACAAGAAGAAAGTGAATAGAGAGTGATTGGGTAGTACAGGGAATGAAGTTTTGGAGAGGCAGAAACGAGCGAGGTACTGTACGTGGAGAGAAAGAGAGTGGTGACAAGAGTAGTGAAGGAAAGTAAGAGAAGAGTAGATGAGGAATTTGGAAGGAATCTGAGTGTAAAATTGAGGGAGTGTAAGAAACTGTTATGGAAAGAAGTAAAGAAAGTTAGGGAAGGTAGCAAGGAAAACAGTAAGGGTGTGAAAGATAAGAATTGGAGAATGCTAGTCGAGAAGCAAGAGAGAGTCGAAAGATGGAAGGAGTACTTGAACGAGAACGAGTTGCTAAATGTAAGGAATGAAGAGCCAGCAAACATAGTTGGATATGGTATGGGAGGGAGAAGAAGAGAAGTAGTGGAGGAGGAGGTGGGGATCAGAAGTGTGGGAACCCATGAAAAGAGTGAAGTTGGGGAAAGCACCAGGAACAGATGGAGTGTGTGGGGAAATGTTGAGGTATGGTGGTGAGAAAGTGATCGAATGGGTATGGAAAAAGTGCAAACTAGCATGGGAGAAGGGGAATGCACCCAATGACTGGCATAATAGTTCCCCTATATAAGGGGAAAGAGGAGTGTGTGGTAACCACCGAGGAATGTGACTTCTAAGCGTAGTAGGGAAGGTGTACAGTAGGGTAGTGATTGAGCGAGTGAGAGTGAGAACGGAGAAATGGATAGGCGACGAGCAGGTAGGTTTTTAGGAAGGGAAGAGGATGTGTAGATCAGAGTTTTACCATAAATTGTGTTGTGGAGAAATATCTGGAGAAGCAACAAAAGATGTAGGTTGCCTTTATGGACTTGGAGAAAGCCTATGACAGAGTGGATAGAGAAGGTATGTGGAAAGTACTTGAAATATACGGAGTAGATGGGAAGTTGCTGAAAGCAGTGAAGAGCATGTATGAGGGTGCAAAAGTAGCAGTACGTGTGGAGAATGAGCAGAGCGAGTTCTTTGACCTGAATGTTGGGTTGCAACAGGGGTGTGTGATGTCCCCATGGTTGTTTACTGTATATATGGATGGAGTCATGAAAGAAATACTATGAAGAGCAGTGGATGTTGGTGTATCGCTGAAAAGGGAGGGAAATAGTGGAAGCTGCGTATATTGCTGATTGCGGATGATACAGTTCTGATGAGCGATAATGAATGGGAGTTGCAGGGTCTGGTAAATGAGTTTGGAATAGTGTGCAAAAAACGGAATTTGAAGGTAAATGCGGGGAAGAGCAAGGTTATGGTCTTCGAAAGGGGTGAAGTCACAGAGTGTGAGGTGAAGTTGAACGGTCAGGCTATGGAGATCGTCAACTCTTTTAAGTATCTGGGCAGTGTGTTGAATAAAGATGGGACTATGGATGAAGAAGGGTACAACAGCGGAAGAGGGTTGTAGGAACGCTGAAAGCAGTAACAAGAAATAGGGTGGTCAGTATGGAAGTGAAGAAGTCCTTGCATGACAGTGTGGTAATCCCGACACTGACTTACGGAAGCGAAGCATGGCCGTTGGTTGAGAGACTCAGACCAGGAGTGAGGGCGGTGGAAATGAGTTACTTAAGAATTGCGTGAGGAGTGACATGGAGGGATAGACAGACGAATGAGGGAAGTAAGAAGGTGTGGTGTGGAGATAGATGTGCTGGAAAGTGTGAAAAGGAACAACTTGAGATGGTTCGGCCATATGGAACGTATGGAAAGAGAGAGAATGACTAAGAGGGTGTACGAGAGTGAGGTGGAAGGACAGAGAGGGAAAGGTAGACCGAAGGAGAGGTGGAAGGTTGGAGTGAGGAGGTATATGTGTTACAGCACATTTTGAGCGACTGTACACTCTTGAATAAACCATATAATCACATATAATTATAACTCACACCATTATAATAGTTATTCACTTACTTAAGTAGGTAACTGTACATTTCTAGTTGGGAAGGATCTCCCCTATAGAAGATCATCTTCCCCCACCTATAAAAGCCTTGGCACAATTCTTGCAGAGTAAGCAAGGGTTCCCACGCTCTCCTCAGAGTATTGCAGCAACACCAAGATGATTGCTAGCAACTAAGTAGCGTGTCACACCACACTAGATAGAAGG